>DWME01004302.1:0-16571 GCA_018244795.1 Parelbella ahira ahira
GTTGCTGTAGTGTGTAGTTGATGTGTGTTTTCTTAGCTAGCTTTATATATATAGTACAACGTTGCTGTGGCGTTGACCCTTGTTTTGTTTACCGTCCAGTTCCCTTCACGACGCCTACTGTCGCTCGGGCCCGTTTTATCTCAACAATATGCCCGTCTAGTACAGTAGTCGGCACGATAGCTAAATGGTTCCAATTGTCCTGATTTATCACCGTTATCCGCGTTAGTTACATAATTATCAGCGACATTACACTGTGTTCAGATAATGAAGTGCTATTAAGTGCTGCGGAATTATCGCGTTTGTATTCAAAGTGGTTGGTCCACTCGCTGTGAACGATGTAAAGTTTTGTTTATTGGCTTTGTTTAATGATTTATTGACTTAGAGTATCATAGCTTTTGTGATATTCTAAAATAAATGGCTTCGATATATTGTACAAAAAGAACTCATTACAAGTTATAATACCTTCATGGTTGATTAACGAATTTCAGACGTTTAATTTGTATGACTAAAATATTTTTACATACCCGCTTTAAACCGGACATAATGAGAAAAAAGTTACAGCATTTATGCATAAAAGTTACATTAATTTTAATAGCTCTTTCTAACACGTGTCAGTGGTTAACCGGCAGCACGGCGGACCGCGGGTTGACGTGATGTCCGACCAGTCACGCACTTCGGAAAATAACTCGAAAAGAATAAACAAGCGAGTGCATGCCATGGTGGTACTAGGCGCAAAACAAGTGGCAGCCGAGCAGGAAACGCATCATACTGAATTGATTGTTAAGTACTCGACTGTTGTAACTTATTACGGTGACTCATCCTGAAAGGTTTTTTTGTTAAGTACCTACAATCGCTTATTCAAAATTATTATTAAGTCTTAGTCTGTTAAGATTTTCTGCTCTTTTGTTAGGTTAATACATAAAAACGAGCTACAAAAATTAACAACGGAAGTAATGGAAACGAAGCGAATTAGAAATTCGATACTCTGGCGTTAGATGTTTGTTACACGAGGGGAGTTGCTAAGGCGATGTCGTCGTTAAACGAAGCCGGTCATCTTTTATAACAGCTATGTGACTGGCTGCATCCACAAAAACTCACAGATTCTCTATCGTGCTCTTCGTTAGTGCATTTGTTAGATTTTTATGACGGACGCGTAACAGCTTGCAACGTATATGGTCTTACAACCAGTATCTTAAAAAAAATAACTCGCCCCGTTTGTACCATCGGTAGAGTATTCCCAGCTTATATAAACCATTGTTACTAAATTAGTATTCTAAATGTATTTACAAGATATTGGATCAAATTTCTGTACAACGAGTTATGAAAAGGCAAAAACTTTGTGTTAAGATCCAGAGATAACTGTAACGGGTGATAGGTATTTGCATTGCAGGAATGCAAAATCATTGATATCGAATTATCTCTTAACGATTCCAAAGAGGACTGCTGTAAAACACAAATCAAACGAAGTCATTGGAATAAATCGCAAGTTTTCTTCATTTCAATGTGTTAAATTTGTAAGCGTCATGTTTCAACGTTATTGGTGATGCCTGTTTAATTTGATTTTTGACATGGCGATTGTATGCTGATGTGTCAAATGAATCTGCAATCTTTACGAGAGGCATAAAATCAATCGTCCATTTGTAATACAGAAACATTTTAGTTTATTTTGTTAACCGTAGCAATAAAATAACACAGGTAGGCGGGTAAGCGCACATGGTGTACCACAGGGTATCGCTTTGGGTTCTGCGTTCGTAACATCATCCGAGTTCGGAATGGTAGCGGTCAACTAAAATTATTACTTATTCCACGAAGTAAACGTCGGAAACAAAGCGTCGTCGTCGTTAAAGTCTCGAGTTTATGATGCACGTTGAAACCTTGGCGATAGCTCTGCCAGTTGTCGTACTGCCATTATTCGTGTCGTATTTATCAGCGGTTTAGACCTTATTGGTACTTACTGATGCATGCTTGGACCGTAAAAGGATCGGGGATTGTATTCCGAGATCAGTGTTAGCTCAGAGTGTAAAGATTTATTTAGCTTTATATTATCTACTTCTCCGTTTAGGACCTACCATTTAAGAAACTCTCATTCGGTTGTAAGACTTAACTGCACATAGTTTTGAAAATTGCAGTAAAGAGTGTAAAAATTTTACATCGCGTATTTCTTGAAACGTTCACATACAAGGTACGGAAATAGTCTTGCTTATATGGTGTTTTCGGAATGCCAAGGATTAAGGGATGCTTTAAGCGTAGCATTAAGAGGTTCTCCCTTGCAGGTAAAACATTGGTGACTCCTTTGATATGGAACTTGTTTGTAGGCGACCGGTATCACTCATCGTCGAGTTGGCCGTCTGCTTGATTTCCATATACCTTTTTTTATAAAAAAAAGTATCAATACAAATTAACACGTTTAAACGATCGCAATAAAAAACAGTTATTATTATGTAGGTTAGTACGTTCGCGGCGTGGTGCGGCGAGCAGTAGTAAAACGCGCACTTTATGCACCGTCCAAGGTTTCGCCGCATCTAACCTGTGTTACATTGCAATTGTTGCACTTCAAGGGGCCAATAACCAAGAACATTTTTTTGGTTTATATTTCATTTCTGAAAAGTCAACAGGTAAAAATAAAAGTAGCTTTTGTTAAAATTTAGGCGTTTTTATTCTTTATTTGTTCATAAACATCAGCTGTATAATTATAAAGTACCCGGAATCAATAATTTCGTCTACAGCTTAATTTTTAGTAATCTAGGATTTTACTCTGTTTTCAAATAGCCGGAAAGCGTTAGTCTAACAGGCTAAACCAGATGTTCACTCCATGCATTATGTAATTCAGGGAATATTTTCTTTTATTATTCTCCTATATTGATTTACAGCAGCACACCCTTCACGTCCCCCACTTTTGTCGAATCGTCCTTTTGTTTCGTACGACTAAGTTTTTCTAAAGACCATTGTCTTAGCGCATCTATTGTCGGTGTTCCGTTGAGCTGTAAAATAAATATTTTTGTTTTAGTGCCCCCTCTGCCTGTCTGTTGTGGGGTATTGATATATAGATTCTATTATGTCGTTAAAGTTATTATACAGACCGAGATTCGAAAGTAATATTATCTAGAAAGGAAACGTTATTATTTTTATGGTCGCTTTTATGTTTCAAGCAAATCCGCTTGTCCTCTTATCTATGGATGAAGCCGAAATGCGTCCGTCTTTTTCTTTTTAAAAGCTGCTTGAATTCCGGAAAGTACTTTGGAAATATATTTAAGATGTTTGTGATAAATTTGCAAAACCTAAATTTACTCGTGATCTTAGCACTGGTAATTTACGACCAGCTATAAAATAGTTTTGAAAGAAAGAATTGACTTATTACGTCGGTGACGTCAGTGACATAACTTGTTACGTGTTTAGATTCAATATAGAGTCGTGTATTTTATTCATAGAGAACAAACGCAGCATTCGACGATAGGCGCCGCGCAGCCACAGCCGCGTCCCGAACAATTGAGCAACAGTGCAACGATATTCGTTTCATATTTTACGAGGCGGTTCGCGAAACGAGCTAACGATCTAGGCGCTGGCGCCGGCGAGTCTTGGTCGTAGGTTGGGTAATATATTTTTTATTTCAGTATATGTAGAAATGTGATATGGAACTGACGATGTGCATGCAGTGCATATAGACCTATAGTCAGATATATATTTGTTTAATATGTGTGCCTATGTAAAAGTAATTATCCAAACTACTCGGTAAAAACTGCTGTGGTTATCAGAAAATAAAATATGGCCTGATAGCAAGTCTCATTTCCACTCAATTAATTCGAATTCCGAAGACAATAAAAATTGCTATAAAGTTATATATATCCTCTGTACGCGGTGGTTATCTAGAGTCGAATCTAAATTACAGCTGAACTTATTCACCGCGGTCATAGCGAGCGTCGGGAATGAATGTCTTGTTACTTTAAAGGTACTTTTCTTATGGGGAATAATGAATCTTCGATTAATTGACTTTTAACTGCACCTTTACTATTGAATGTAAAAAGTAAATTAAGCTATTTTGCAATAATTCGCGTTAACGACGTATGATGGCGAAGATGGCTGTTTATGTTTGTAGTAACAGCGGTCAATGTTAACAATGAATTTCTAATAGTGGAACGTTAAGTGAGTTAATACACGATGAATCTCATACAGACTGACGCCTAATACAGTTAACTGTCATCTAGCTAGTTCCTCTGCTAATCGTCATATGGCTAGCGTGGCAGATTATAGCCTGAATCTTTGTCAGTCTAAGAGGAGACCCATAACCAACTGTGGAACGATAAAAGGCTGATCAAGGAGTCTACAGAATAAATTAATTTATTATTTAAACCTATTTATGGTTATTTTATTTCCCGTTGTACCACGCCTGTTTATAATGTACGATTTGAATATTAATTTTAAAGGAACAATTAGTTTGATCCGGAATATTATTATTTATCTATTTTTATTCGTTGGTAGTTTAATTTCATCATCATCATCAGCCCGTTTTCATTGTTAAATGTCACGCCAATAACATGTCACCGAGAACGGCTGCGTGATTGGTATTTATGAATATTTTAGGCATTTAGTTTTCGACTGTACTACAGTCGTAAGATAATTCATTCATTCACATTATTCATCTGTCTCACCGTTTTCGTTGTTTACCGTTGAGATTTAAACGCGAGCGAATGTATTATGTATTTGTGTTTATTAGATCAGCAGCGAGCCTCACTCATGTCATGACGCGGGGTCGCTGACTTCCACAATATCTTGAGCATCGAATGATGTGGCCCAAATCGCACTGGCATGTCCCGAGTTTTGCTCGTAGTAACTGTTTACATTTTATGTCTTGAGACTGACTTGTGCCGATGCTCGCTCGCAAATGGATATGCAGGAAATCTTATGTTAAAGTTAAACAGGTTGTGCATGTATTTACAATGAAAATAAAATGATAGAACTGCGAAAAAAAATATATTTAAAAAATTAATTACATTTATATCAATTAAGTTTTAAAATTGTTCGCGTAAAAATTTGGAAATGTTTAATTGATGTATATACATAAAAATGTGATTCAAGTAAATAATGTTAAGGTAACCAATATCATTACCTCTAAGAGACGTGACACTGCGAAAATTGAGTGATGCGGAACTCGCTTCATTGTCATACACCGCTACTAACTAAAACAGTAAGTAATATTCAACTAATATGTTGTCAATTTTAAAGGTAACCTATTTAATGTTTCTCAATATGCGATTCTTATTTCAAAGTTTTTATTAAATTCATGATAGGTACATATAGATTACAATTGTCTATTCAGGTACCGGTACGTACAGTAAGTGGTTTCGTATTTATATTGAAGTTATCTGACGGCATAGACACATTGTTATTGTATGGATGCGTCATAATATTCTACATACCATATAATAACGTGGCTAAAGACGATATCCAATAAAATAATTTGTGTGGGAGTTCAGTCAGTGGGCATATTGAGCGAAAGCGGGTATTTCGGTCCATGGCCGGCGCGGCGCTGTAGGTCGGCGAATGCAAGGCCTCTCTGCATACTGTTGCAATAACTGCAGTTGCACTCTAATGCAACACAGCGGCGGCTCGTTCGGTTTAGAACGGTCTCGCACCGAGCCGATTACAAGGTCTCGCTTTGCATAACGCTAAGGATTATTTTCATTAGTGTATTTGTCGTACCCGCTACGAGACACAACACTACAAGTACTTAATGCTGATTTATCGACTCCGAGGTGCGGTGTCCGATATCCGCGCACGCAACTCTAATAATAATAAAATGTTATCGTAACCGTCAGATGATAAATTGCATGGGCTATTTTCGTGTGGGGGGTACATACATTGATGGTGATCTCAGATAATTCAATTGTTGCAATACTTTCAATAAATACCCGTAATACAATCGTATACACAATCGAAAACTAATAGGCGGAAGTAGAATAGGAAAATGTAAACAATGTTCAGTAATTTTTAATAGGTATGTATGTTTAAAGTGAAAGGCTGCAGGCAGATGCTGCATGCGACAAGCCGAGGACAAGATGCGATGGCGGTCATTGGGGGAAGCCTATGTCCAGCAGTGGACTGAGATAGGCTGATGATGATGATGATGTTTAATGAATATAAGTGTAGGCTCAGACTGACGAAAGCAGAGGAAGCACGTCAGGTCTGTAACGCAAAAGATATTTGGCACTCCGTGTCCTCTACCTACCCCTTAAGGTACTTGTACATCAGATATTATTGTTCCTATTGCTCTCAAACTACATACCCATCTGTTAAAATACCTCATTGAATTGATCAATACCATGACGCTATGGTAATAATAATAATGGAACACAATACGTGCGTTGGTGGTGCTCACTGGTATTTTAAATGGATATTGGTGGGTAAATACATGAATGGCACTTTCGCTTACATTGCATTAAAGAGACCCGTTCTCATAGATCAATGCGATATCGTTCACAGATAGAATATTAAGGACACAATATACTGAAAGCTATGTATATGCAATGTAGGCGTGTCGCCGCAATACCACTTACTTAGACGCTGCCAAAGCAGACCTCAATGCGCGACTGTGATTTTGTAATAAGTGTTATTCCATAGTGTCTGCACATGTTCGCTCTGCGAGGATTACGCTTTAGGCAGAGGAGCGAAAATCTGTTGTTATATTGTCACGTCAGCTCCTTTATAGGGTATTATCGCTAGGTCCCGAAGCACGGAGTAAGTACGGAGTGTTTCTTCTACACTCATCGCACTTTTCTAATACGTGCACAGGTTTTAGATACTTAACACATTCCCGCTTCCCCCTCCCCTTCCCTCCCCTTCTTCCCTTCGCCCCAAACAGTATCCAACCCATCTGGTCAAGATATGTGAGTTTCAGTCTCTCTCAGCACCTGCATCTGTCAACATTGGCATTGTATATCTGTTTTGTTATTCTTCCATCAGCCGGCCGCTCTACATGTCGGAACGTTTAGAGCATGCCCTTTTTATTTAATCATTTATATCTATCACGTCGTGAACGAGTACAGATGATGTGGAGTCTGCGAGGTGTCCGCGTCTCGTCTCCACTCCCACGTCGTGTTGACTTTTATTGCGGTATTTATTGTTATTAGCCATCTCGCCGTTGTTACGGTCGGCGACGTGTCGTTTCTACAACTGAGCCGTAAGTCTTGCAATCATGCCTTAAAGTCGTAAAGCTGCCTACAGAGAATGCAATTCTATACCTATACATATACGCATGTTGTCATGTCAGTGTGTCGTACGAGTAGGCAGAGAAAATTCAGCGGGAGCAGTCTTCCACATTCTAATTCGTTATCGCTGTTCTGTTAAAGGTTCTCGTGGTCTGGCTGATTTTTGAAGACGTCTCCGATTTAATCTATTGTAGGAATTTATTCAATTCCATTTGTAATACGAGTATATCCTCAAAAGAAATGTTGTAATGTTTGTTTAATCAAACAAATAAAATGTCAAATAAGGATTAGTTGTTTCAGTGCAAGTATAATGTGTCACAGTGAAGACGTTCACATGTGTATAATGATAATGATTAAATTAATATTGTGACTTACAGACATTAAACTATAGTGAATTATCTATTAGCATTTTTAACTGTACAATTAGTAGGTATAATCAAACAGTTAGATAATCAGTCATTATCAATCTTTGTAGAAATGATAGATCGCTTCGTGACAAGATTTCAAAAACAAATTATTTTCTTGATAAGCAATAAAACTTGCACACAGCCTTCTCTGGCAACCGTTTTAAAATAACATAACACGCTAGATAATATAAATACTAAACACAGCAACACAAGAAACATATGAATATTATGTAATATTATTATATCATACGTATGTATGTGCTTGTGATAGTTTCACACGAATGAAGAACATGTCGTTGATTAGTTCTGTAATTATATTAGACATTGTTTCAGATTGAAACAATTAAAAGGAAATAAAAAAACACTGAAGTATCATTTCACAACGCTTTAAGAACAGTCGATACGTCTGCTATCACATTACTTATGTAACATTGCTTGTATAGGAATATCAGATGGGTGTCTCAATTAAATAAGACAGGGCATGTTTGTATTCGAAATTAACTGTTAGATCGTTGTTGATGATTTTATAGTTCATGTTATGCCTACTGGGTTCACTGTCAGCGGGCGGGGGTGACTTAATTAATGCACGTTCGTCATCGTGGGCGGATAGCGACTTGGATCAATATAGCGATATTCATATTAACCATCACCCGTCATCAGTTCTTTATTACTTTATCGTGGAACACGACCACCTCACAAAATGAAAGGCCTCTTAACTGAAACTTGAGGCCCCTACCTACCCCGCTGGCAAATTGCGGGTACAGACTTCTAATGACGTCTAATGATGAATTGTGCACACAGCAGGTTATATATGTAATTTTATAAAAAGCCATCCGCGCCGGAATTTTAATGTAGATCCTTAGAAGTAGGAAGCGGACTTCTAAAATAGTATGCCGTCACCGCTTTGGCTCGATAAATCGCCCGTGTTACATAAATAACTACAATTATTGTCTTTACTACCCATCGTAAAGACAAAGGAATAAACATAATTATGTAATCGTTAGACAGAACCAAATGCTGCGGTTGCTGTCTGAGTCGTACTGTTTACCGTTACGTTTATTACATACTATATTAGTATTGCGAATAATCGTAAAAATGACTAACGTACTATTTCACTGTAACGTAAACGTTAGTCGCTTATCGATGACTAATTCTCGGTGAAGCAAGCGTTCGTGTTAATTAAATACGATAGCGGCGGCGATATCTAAACAGCTCAGGTCTAGATCTCGAGATGTTTAGGTAGCCCGTTCGCCGGCTCGCTGATAACACAGTTTACGATCTGCGTGCACGTTCTCTTGGCGGCGTTCGTATGTAGGTCTTAAGAGATATAACTTTACCTACTTGTAACTGTTCAGTCATTCGTTTTATTTTTAATTTGTTTACCTACCTTTGGAATAAATACAGATGATGCCACTTATTCCATGTTGAAATGTAATTTAATGCACCGATGCATATTAAAAAAAAAATAATAATCGACTCATTTGTCATTCCACTGTTGGAATATGAGTTTCCTCTCATATTGAGAGGGGTTAAGACCGTAGTTTGTCACGCTGGCCAAGTGCGGGTTGGCAGACTTCACACACCTTAGAAATTTTTATGTTTTTTTGTAAATTCTAAAGTGTGCAGGTTTCCCCGCGATGTTTTCCTTCACCGTTAACAAGAGATATTTAAACTTAAAACGCACTTTTGTAAAGAGGTGCGCGCCATGGATTTGAACCCAGCACCCCCGTACTTAGAGGCTGATTTTTTAACCACTAGGCTATTTTTTAAAATATTATATAGAAGACAATTAGTTTAATTCAAAGGTTCCTCTAATCATTTTATTAGTGTCATATTTAACTTTATGGGGCTGTTGTTATGTAAATTATATTTAAGTTATAATTCAGTGTAAAGCTTTATAATTCAAAGTTAACCTTATGGTAATTCAAATGGAAAGTTCTGGAAGCTCAGTCTTTATGTAGCGCTTATTATTCTAACGAGATGCGATTTAGGCGACTTTATGACTTGTAAATTATTTGTGGACTTTGTATCCGGTGCCCGATGGAAATAAGGAGTATTTGGAATAAACACAGAATAACGTGAAGAACCAGCATAAAAGATAGTTTTTAAACGTTATTTTGCATACTACGGTATCGAGTACTCTTTGAAACTTTAGTTTGCTCACTACCGTCAATCCTTTTAATGTTCTCCTGCTATAAATGAAACTCCACCAGAAAGGTTAAGGCCATGCTCTACAACGCTGGCCAAGTGCGGCTTAGCAGCTTTTACACGCACAAGAGAAGAGAACATTACGAGGAACTCTAAGGTGCCCTGATTTCCTAGTTGTTATTGCCTTTCCGATGTTTTACTTCACTTTCAAATAACAACGAACAAATACACTTTTCCATGTCGGTTAAATTGCGTATGTATGTACGTGTATTTCTTTTCATGATATCATACAATACCTTGTCGTATAAACCTGCAAATTTACGCAAACTAATAATACAACGGACACGCCTGTTTATAAACCGTCCGAGTGTAAATCGTAACGCGAACAATATAAAACACTTCGCCTCTAAAACACCACAAACACATAATCTCCGCGCGGAGTGCCCACTCCACAATGTTATTTATAGCGCACAAATGACGTTTAGCTTCCATATACAATAACGTAATAATTCCCGTGGGTTTGTTTGTAGCGCAGCACGTCAACGAGTAGCACCGTAATGTGAGGGAAATCACCTCGGCTTAAACGTTTCAAGTGCTCCGGTTGCCGGGCTCTTGATTTTAAGTCACGTATGTAACTAATGTGTGACCCGTTTTCGTTCATAACACTCGAGTCACACATTGCCTTTACTGTTTCTGTACTTTATATACGTATTAAAAGTAAATTGTTGTAAATGCATTTAAATAATTTACCGACCATGATTTGAAAAAAACGTTACATCACGCCTGTAATCCCCGAAGGGGTAGGCTAAGGAGTGTAGTACACTCACGTTTCATCAGTTACGCTTAAGTCCTCGTGTTGACCGTTCACTACCAACACTTTATGTACTTGTAAGATAGTACGGGTTGGTGTAGGCCACCATCCCTACATCTTTGTATTCACACCATAGTCTTACAAGAATCTTATTCTGCCAAAATAGCCGCTTTTATCACCAGCGTGTAGTCGTAATGTGCTTCTTGCACGTCGTAAGGTGACGTTGATTTCTTGGTGAACAGTCTACGTTTACAAGTTTATTAGAGCACTACATCGGTCAAATATTTTAAAAATTCCTCCAGCTTCTTTTCTATTAAAACGCGTTGCGATCAATCATGACGTGTTCGTACGTAACAATAACGCGTTGTGTGTTGTAACAAAAAAACAAATGAAATTTCTCACCTTACCTGTTATTACAGTTGGACGTTACACACAAGCGCGCGCTCCCTTTGATGCAACTGTTAAATAACGTGAAACAACGAAGATAAACACACGTTCTAATGCATGTTGCGTTCAAATTAAACCACTGTAAATAGCATTAAACAACGCAGAAAAATAATTATCAGCGTTAATGGACGCACTCATTGCCGTGTCCGCCTTGCTTCTTATGTACTTCGCCTGTACACTGATATGAATCTATGAAGATTTAATATATTTCCTAGAATATAATAGGTACAGTGGGTAGCTCTGACAGCGGGCTGTTGCGTTACCCATAGAGATTAAAGTTTTTTCATCGATTAACTGTTGTATAAAAAAATAATTTCACTTATGTTTCTAATTTCATTTTTTGTCTTAATGTTGGTTATGTGTACGTCACTGTTGATGTCACTTGATGGACAATTGTGTAAAGCAAAATAATTAATGATTTTTAATGATCATACCATATATTTTATTTAAACGTTATATGGTTCTTGTGTACATATTTTTTCTTTGTCTTTCCTTCTTTCTGCATTTCATTATTTCAATAAATTGGTATATTTATTACATTTATTTATGTACATACATATGTTTCTGTCTTTCATTTCATGGCTGATTTTATTTCACGGCAGTATTCGAGTTTCCTTAACTGCCACCCAAAGTGTATCCCGTGCCGATATCGGACGACACTGTTCGTAGTATAACTCGCTGCCGCTGCAACCCGAAACAAAGGATATTGAAACGTTTACCCCAGACTGTGCGGTTGGCGAAATAATAACTTTTATGTCATTGTCGCGCAACATTTAAGTTTCTGTAACCTAAACCAACACTAAAGATCTCCATAGGTGTCTTTACATCCATAAAATCCTCCAATGTAGAAAGTTCACACAAAACTGGTTCCAACTTGGTCAATAGTGAGCTAACGTGCGTCTCGAAACTCGAACTATTAGGTGTTCTAACCGCTATTGAAAATCTAAACCCCTATTTGCCGGTAACAATCTCAATGAAGACTTTCGTAGATCACGATAGGGCTCATTTACATCAGTCGAAAAGTTTTGTAGGTATGCTTTTTGAATCGCGTCGGAAACTTCTTAAAGAAACCGCTGACATTGAATTACGTAATTACAAAGTTGGACATAAACAATACCTCGACATAATAGAAACATAATTATAAAATAAAGCAGTGAATGAACCGAGTGGATTCATTTAGGGTCGAACCGGTCATCGTACCTTACCCGGCGTGTAGGTGTCGCGCTCCGGTGACGTCGATGCTTATCAGCCAACAATTAAAACGTTGTTTCGCGACCTGTTGCTTCGTGCCCCTCCTTGCGCCTCGCCCCTCCCACTTGACCGGCCGATAAAGCTTTCGGGTTAAGGATTTATTGACTGCTGAAGTTCCAGCGGACATTACTCGATGCGAGGGAATTAGGGCTGCGGCAGGCGATTAATAATGTTGCCTATCAACAGCGAACAAAATCGCATCGCTATACGGCTCGCGTAATAACGCCACACAGTCGTATTAGATCATAGCGAGCACATGACGCGCGTGTTTATAAATAGCGGCGACAGTCGTAAAGTTGAATAAACTACATGCAATTATCGCGTCACTTATGCAAGAGTCACATTGTTTACAGCGTACGATCTCGATAGCGGCACATACTTTTCAATAAAAACTTTGGAGGTCAAGTGTAGTAGGCGTATTTATATCGGAACGAGGCTAGGTACGCGTCTGCGGGGGCGGTCATTAACTGGGTCGCGCGGGGACAAAGACCTCAGCCCCCGCCGAGGGGGAAAACGGGGTGGTTTCGCTTTCCTCGGCAGCACTCGGCTTTCCCCGCCGCATCTCATCTGCGCTCGGTTTCCGCGTAACACCCGATCTTTCCGCGAACCGCTGGCGGGCGCCAAGTGAACCTCCGCGATTAATGTTTATTCGTCGCGTTCCCACTGCGGCCGTCCACCTCAAGGGGATTAATTTAGAAGTTCTCAAACGAACATTAATTCTCGTCCTTCCCATTCCCTTTTTGCGGCTAAGTAAGGAAACTCGCCGAGATTGAACTGTCAGAGCGATTACCTAGAGATTTTCGTCTCGTTTATTGAAATTTCTTACCGCAACTGCTTTTAACTCCGTTTCCCGTACCGTAAACAGAAGTAATGAGTATGTCACAATGGTAAGAAACAAAATTATAAAATGTTTTGATACAAAATCGTAGTGTCGAATAAGTGAGAGGAAAATGAAGGCTTAGATGACCCAGTTACCAACTTAAACATGTAAACAAATCTAAGACGGACTAACTTTACCTCCCAGCTAGTTATTGAACTTGCATTATAAATTCTCATTGCGATTAGAATTGAAATTAAACTGGGAAACTAAGACACTACGATAAACGATTCGAGAGTTCTTATCGTGGATTTGTCTGAAATAAATTAAAGTATTTCATATAACTTCTCATATCATGAATTCACTGTAACTTTTTTAAAATTGTTCTCGATTGTATTGAAAATCACTTGAAATTAAATTAAGTAGGTGATAACATATGTATTTTTGCGATTGAATTATAATATTTTTGTTATTGTTACTATATTATTTTGACGTTTGACATAATTACGCTATCAAATTATGACATCTGTAATAATAGATGTAGTTTAAATTATAATAAATAAATAAAACTGCATTAGTAAAGAGTTCGAGGTAGTAATAGAATATTAATGGTAGTAGAAATGAAGATTACCAAAATATGTATTTAAATTATTTGTTACATATATTATCAAGAACGTCGATAAGCTTCGTAATTAATGGGCAAATTTCATAGCTTGACGCATCAATGAAATTGGAGAAAAGGGATGCCCGTAAAAAAAGTTTGCTCTCGATTCCGCCGCGATAGTTCACACAAAGGGGTGAGGGAGCGAGGGAATGCATAATATTATTCAATTATGCAAATCGGGACACAATGACGCGTACGCGGCGACCTCGCTGCAGGAAATCGGTGTTGTGTTCGCCGCGTGTAGCGCGCTTACGGCCTTCCGCGCCTGAGCCGTCACCGCGTGTCAATTGTACGACAGATAAGTGCGATCTCACTCGATAGCGGCATTGCGATGTTGGATTTTTTACACGCTTTATTCGGTGTTTTCCAATTGAAATGTTTCTTGTTACTGGCGATATCGAGCGGCGCGATGTCTGTCCGCAATGAATAAGGTTGTTATAATGCCAGGGATTGTTCTTTTATAAGATTAATATCTGATGAATAGGCTTATATTATCTGTGTATTATGTTGTAAAAAAGAATTGGGCTGACAATCAAAATACTAAGTGGATACCGACATACATTAAACTTAAGTAAAACAGTTACATATGTAAATATTTCAGGTATCCACAACAGTGACATGTTAAGGTTATATGGGTCTGAGATAGTTTTATTTGATCTAGATTGATAGCAGCATGAGACAGGTGTTTGAAGGCTGCGAGTCGCGAGCCTGCGTACCGATGTAGCAGTGTTGTTGAGTACGCAATTTATGTACGCCCATCAGCATGCCCGGGGATGTTCGTTTTGCGCGACCCGCCAGCTGCCGGCCGCGGCCGCGCCGCGCCGCGCCGCGTGTAATCACGGAACGCAACGCAAATGGATGTGTCGTCGGTGATAGAGATAGTTTAATTAGCGCGACTGGCGACAGCGCAGTTTCCTTCTGATTGATGATATCCCACAAAAAGTGTCGCAGTTGCCGGCGGGTAGGTTTTCGACACGCCGGGGTTTTTTTGTATTAGCGTTTATTGTTGTCACTATGGAATTTTCGCTTTGAACGGAACAAATTGTAAACGACATCGTTTTTTGTTTAACCCGGTCGCGAGATTGTTATGAAAATGGAGTAGGTACCTTTTATGTTTGCAGAAAAATAACTAAATAGGTAGGTACTTAACAATAAAATGTTTTTGTTTGTCGTTCTTATTTTTTTTGTCCTATTAGTAATTAACAATGTACGCACAGCTACTACAAGACCGTGACCTTTTATTGAACTTATGTAATTAGTTTGGCGGGAACTGGTGACTTGTGAAACAGTTTTACAAGTTCGCAAGTTGGTCATGACTCGATAACATATTAATAACAATTGACGAACAAAAATGTAATGAATATAATGTCTCAATCCGATATGGAAATCTATTACGGTGACTCACAACATATTCGGTTCGGCGACCTTACGAATAAATGTTGTATCGTTGGCAGGTACCTATGTTCTTTTCACGTGTTCTCTCTAGTGCATTTATCTCGAGCTCTGCCTACGTCGGATGACGCATTCGGCCAATAGTGGCACGTTGCGGTAGGTCGGGGTTCGCGAAGACGTACGTACGTACACCGGCTGCCGCTCGTCGTACGTTTTGTTCGGCTACGTCGCTTCGTTCGGCTGTACATCTGTGTATAGTAACATAGCTCTACATAGTCTAGTGCCCGCTCTCGCGTACGTCTCTACGTGCAGCGCTCTGAGCGTGCGAACCTTGCGGATAGTGTATGTGATGACACGCACCGTCATTTTAATCTACCCTAATTAACTTTTATATATTTATTTTTTAGGTCTAGTATAGGTAGATTATTACATATTTGAACTTACGTGTTTATACGTTATTTTTCACGTTAGATCAAGTGACCAGTCGTACAAATATATTTTTATAATAATTTGCTCTAATTTGCTTCTATTGCTGTTTAAATTAGTGTTTTGATATTGTTAGATCTAATAACAATAGCGCCGGGTAGAAATCTTTTGTTTTTCACATTATATGAACATGTACGTATATACTACAACACTAGATTTATATGAACGTGTAGTACCTACATATGTGAGTTGATAAGCGTACTCAACGCCTCAGCTTCAGCGCCACCTTCGTACTCAGCGCTTCAGCGTTGAGTACGAAGGTGGCGTCATGCTGTGGTGGGTCCGTAAGCTCTAATACATTTGTGTTATAAGTACTTACATATAACGTATCCCATCTCATTGTTTCGATTATTATCTTATATAAGTTTTACATATGTATGAAATAGCTTCTGTCTCTAATTCCACCATCTATTCTTGGGATATCGTAATAAATAATATTTTTTTGTATTATATATTGACTGAAGCAACTTGTGTTTCTGTTTGAAAATGTCATTCGAATTAAATGGTTTTGATAGCGTTAATTCTATTATTTCCCTTGTCTCTGTTATTGAGGGAGACGAGTTACTAATTAGATTGAAAAATTCATTGTCATTATAATATGCACAAATGTCCTATGTTATTCAATCGGAAGTCGAGAACAGATGAAACGGCTGTCTGTAAGTGACAAGAAAATTGATGCCTCACGTCCAACTTTTTTGACATTTATAGGTTAAGTGTCTCCTGTCCAGTCCTGCATCCGAAATAAAAAAATAAAAGTTCCACACACGCAATTAGTAGAACTCATAATAACTCATGACATCTGTAATGTGAATTTGTAGAAATAGCAACACCTCAGTTCATAAAATTATCGAAGTAAAGCTTAGCCCTAAAACGGACCCGAACGCGAACAACCCACGTTCCTCGACCTTTTTATTTGCCATATGGATACCTAACAAACTGCCTCGGT
>DWME01004303.1:0-16570 GCA_018244795.1 Parelbella ahira ahira
TTTACCTATTTTCCCAAATCAACACTGACGGTGAGAGACTTGTCCATTGATCCAGAGGTATTTGGTTGGTTCAGCGGCTAGTGAACCTGAACGCCTAACCGGAGATCGTGAGTTCGATTTTCACCGGAGGCCTTGTGAGATAAGCATAAATATGTAATTGTTATCTGTCTGAAAAACGCACATTTACTTAATCATGTATTTATTTGAACACAAGTAGTTTATCAACTATTTGGTTTCCATAGCACAGGTTCCGCCTAGTATGAATATCCCGAGACATTTATCTATTTGATTATTAGGTAACAATCGATACCCATGTCTGAAATATACACGTATACCTAAAAAATCAAACCATAAAAAAAATCTTTTAAGATATTTATATAGATATTCATACAAAGCAAAATGATAAAATAAATTACAGATATCAAATTCCGATATACATATTTAATACGAGATATTTTTTATTGAACCGTATCCATAAGGTTATATTTCGAGCGACGGGGTTACAACGTCAACTAGTAAATGAAAAATTTTTGATAAAATTCCGTTCATTGTATCCTCGATATTATTTTTGTACCTACTGACGCCTACGGGATTGTCTGTAGCGTTGCGTATACGTCGACACATTTCAGCCATATTTCAGAAACATACAGGAATTAATAAGTGAAGATAAATCATTGTAAAAAATATTAAATTTTTTTTTTCTCATTGTGATTTTCTAATTATTGCCACTTTTTAAAAATTATTACGCGCACGGAGGAGTTTAATATGACTTCGTATAGTTAAAGTTTACATAGAGAAAGTATAGGTAAAGAAGGCATAACTTATGTATAAAACGTATTAAGGAAATATTAATTGAATTAATAATAATAATTTACTGCGTCATTGGTCGAATGATTGCAAACGCGACTACCGATGGGGAGGTCTTGGGTTCAAATCCCGAGTAGGGTAGGATTTTTATTTTTATATTTTGACTATAGGATTTTTCACATTTAGAATTTCTACTGGTGACTCGGAGTCTAGATCTGTGCCCGCTATATGGCAATAGACTCTCTACTTATTCCATGGGAGGTAAACGTAACTGGTGAAACGTAGGAGTGTACTACACTCCTCTGCCTACCCCTTCAGGGATTACATGCGTGAGAGTACGTTTAAGAATAAAATAACTACATTGAGATAAACAAATGTAATGAGAACTAACGACAAACGTCACTAACATTTTGACATTTTAATAGTTGCAAGTGCTAAAAAATTTAATAAATCAGTGGAATTAGAGTACAAACACATAATATATACAAGAATCACTGTCAATGATTTAGGTGATTTATTATCTATGAATTGTATAATTCGTTAATTATACAAGTAAAAAAAAAAATATTATTAATGGCGACTGTTATTGTATAGGTAGTATTCGTTTTTATTATTGAAAAATATTTAAAATAGATAAGTTTGTCATTAGAACAACACATAACACATTTCAATACGCTACATCAAGATCCTTAGTGTCATGGTTTCCATGGCAACTCACACAAAGAAAATATTCAACACACACCGACCAAAGTATTGACTATTGACTGAAGCCGGTCAATATAAAAAATACTTCTTATTTTACTACACTCTGATAGCACAAACTTATAAGGTGATAGGTCTGCGAAAGACAACAGCGGGGGTAGTTCACCCACTGAGAATGCCCGGGGAAACAGGACATCGTCGAGGCCCCTTGGGCTCTGCTGTTCGCAGCTATCACGTCACAGATCTACTCTGACAGACAGACAGAGGCTTCGACTGATAACTAAACGTAAAGATTAATCATAAACATTATTTCGGTTATATATGTTATAAACTTGACTAAAGGGTTTTAACTAAAATTAATTTGTATAAAATCTATAGCAGTATATCTAATAAAATTTATAAATGGATTTTTTTAAGAAAATACCTATATTTGGCGGTCGTTTTTGTAGTTATTAAATATTTGTTAATAATTGTTGTTAAATGATTGTTGCTAAATAATTGTTGCTATATAATTTTTCATTTTATTTTGTGTTTGATTATGGTATTGTATCACGACATACAGCTACCCAAAGCACGTATATATGTACGTAAGGACCTATCAAAAATCTACTTTGTCTCAAGCACTCATACCGTCGCTCCACAGCTTAGCTAAAATATTCCCTATAAGGTACGTTTATAGACAATTCGATTTGCAAATATATTAAAAATAAATTGAACGCAGAAATAAAAAGTTTCTTTTATATAACTACAACAAATTGTTACTTTAGACTTTATCACATACTGGCTGTCCCCTGGAGCTTCGTTCGTATAAGCTTCGGAAGATTGTTTTAAAAACTCGATAAAAATATTCTTTCCGGACCCACCGGGGACGAAGCGAATAGACGGGCGGCGTCTGTGACGCAGGAGGAAACTACACATAACTCGCGAAAAGTCAATGATGCTCTCAATTCCAACTAGCATGATGCATAGTGCGTAATAAAGGAATCAGTATTAAATGTTAGATTAAAACTGTGCTATTAACACATTTTTTGTTGAATAATGAAAAGTAAAAAAGTTACTTTATGATGTGAATATATTATCAGAGATTGGCTATCACGTAAAATGTACATATTTACTTCATTTTGAAATATCACGGTAGAAATTTTTTAAATGAAAAAGGAATCGAGTAAAATCAATTAAATACTATTTCTTGATACGGTTGCTAAAAGTTATGTCTCAGTGCAATTCTTTATGAAACAGTGGGATAAATTGTATCTAAGATGGTACGCCTATAGGCTACTAAATAAAATAGTAGTTGTATTCAACAGAGAGACCGACAAAAATTTCAAATGTGACGGATTTGGTTCTTTCATCCATAACAATGACTACCACAAAAAGATTTTGGAAAAAAAGAAAATCTTAATGTGAAATACAAGTCCGAGATTGATTACATATACAGTAATTATTTATTAGGTTCTTTCAATTTGTATAAGACCGAACGATTAAACCTTATTTAGGTAAGTAGGTCTGGTATTGATCTAGTTAGTCCGAATTTTAAACTATTTGCAAACTTAAAATATGCAAAATAAATATACCTTCTCAGCAACACTCTTGTATTAATTAAAATTAAACACCTATCCAGCAACTCTTCTATATTCTTATACACATAAAATAAGTAGTTACTAATCCAATTAGGTACAAATCGATAGTTATTTAAGTTAACATCATTATGATCCGCAACCATAAATAAAAACCCGCCAAACAGCTTGCGCACTTCCTATACAATTTTTCATTTTCCCGCCATCTCACATAAATGTCATTCAAGTCAAATCAGATACTCTTTATCAAATTTTATTTTGAAATTGTTGATAAATAGTATTGAATATTTAATTTACTTCGAAAATCATGACACGGAATAAGCACAACGCAACAGTATCCCTATGAGCGCACCCATCGAGTACTTTATACAAGTTCCCACTCTCTGAGTCGTACGCTTATTTGCTTTGCCGTTGGGTTGTTCCAGGTCGCGACGTGTATAGACCCGAGTGCCGCGGGATGTGGCGTTGCGTTTAATGCATTTCACGTCCCCCGAAACAAGAAGTTTTATATTCGCCCTCTCGTAAACACTTGACGCTTTAAAAGCTAGAAGGGGTGCCGTTTCAGGGTGGTTAGTGTAAACTGCTTAAAATAAATACGATAAAAGCCAAATGGAGAATCAAGCACGCTAATTTCTCTGCTTGACAGCTCCGTTTTAAATTCAAAATCATGTACATTTTTAACGTTTACTTTACAGTAAATCTATATTTTTATTTAGGAATATGTCGATAAATATAATGTTACCTAAGTCTAGAATGTATATTATAATGTATGTATGTTCGAATAATGCATGTAAGGAGTTTTCTGTAATGACATCCCTAGACGACTGATTTTATAGAACTTAATAGTTAGTATGTCTATTTGAATCCTTGGTAACAATTACATTTTGTACAACTATATATTATGTAGTTTTACCGAGTCTCTTATGTTCGAGAGATGCCTCAGATTATAATACAATAATAAATGAGATTTTATTCAAAAGCCTTTCCTTCATTCTTAACATTTTAATAGAAAATAATACTCCTCAAGCCACGACTTACCACGTAAATGCTGCCGCGTACTTCGGTCCCTAGACGTATGTATATGCAGAGAAATTCCTAACACCCTCTTAGATTTTCTTCACTGAAATTACAAGTACCGTAAACAAATCCGTTCGAAACAAATGATTCTAAACTTAAAATGTACACTAGACATTATAGATTCTAAATTTAAAATGTCTAGTGTACATTTTAAGTTTGGAATCGTTCAAATATGTATGTAAATTGTTATAAGACATTTCGGTTTGTATAATTGTGTTTATAAGAATGATAAAAAATACCTGTATTTACACCTTTTACTCATTTATATTTTACCTGTTACAAATTTTATAATACATGCCATGTGTTTTGTGATCTGCTTTCCCACATCATTTTAATATGACATACACGTGGAGACTTATAAATGACTGTCACGTGTTATTGTAATTTTACTTTTCTTCTTCAATCGAATACAACTTGGGCTAACTGTATGTTTTCAGTACTTATTCAATTATAAAATTTGTTAGTTTATGTGACATAAATAAAAAATATAAATGTCTTATTGCCACATAGCAAAAAAACAATGACATAATAACGTGAACAAAGGATTATGAGTTGATCTTGTGCAGAATTATCTACTAGCCACTTCTACTCCCTTGGAATGCTATTGAGACTAAAACACCCTATTTGCCAGTAACCATGTGCAAGTGTGTGTGTGAAAGGTCTTTGAGACAACTTAATTTATTATTAGCATTTTCATTACTGATTATCTGCTAGTACATTTTTAAGTATACTAGCTAGAGCCAGCAATGAACTTTAAATTGTAATAATTACGAGTACTTCTGTTCCGTAATATCCACACTCAAGGTCCATGTTTGGTTCCGCAGATACACTTTTCGGCTCTTGGATGTGGATATGGATCTGTTGTTAAAGTTATCCTCTTTGATCCACTAGTGGATCTTTGAAAGCGTTTCGGTCTGTTTGATCCATATTAAAACAGGAATAATTTAAATCATTTGCACTCTAAATAATGCTCTCTTTATCCAAAACATACCAAACATGCAACTCTTTAGTTAATGAATTCTGTTTGTCTGACCTATTCGTAGTGCGTTATGACATTCAATAAAAGCGTTAACAGACCTTCACAGCCAGTAACGCGTCGTTGACGCCTCTAATATTACAAATATCCATAGGCAACGACAGCCACTCACTCGTAACCTAACCTAACCTAACACGTGGCCTGTTCATTTATTTTGTCCGACAATCCTCAATTCTTTAAAACTCTGTTAACTAAATATGTTTATCTGATAAATATCGGACATTTATTTCAATTTCATGAAACTTTTCAAATTAATACGAAGCGCTTGTACCTCTGACGCTGCTCCAACTTGACACTGACACATGTCAATAAGATTGGGGCGTTAAAAAGACGTATTAAAAACAGGTCACTCACGTCTCTTTATTATAAATAGTGGCCGAGAAGTGCTGTAAGTATTTAAATTTTAAATTTCGAACTCTACAGGTATTCTTATGTCAGAGAGGATGCCTGTAGTCTGTGCTACAGTATGACCATTTTGTCTGTGAAATTGTCGTGATTATAGACAATTTTTATTGCAATTAATTTGTAACGCGTACATAAACCATAGTTTTCTGTATTCCTTTTTTATATAAACAATAACCATGCCTATATTTTAAAAAAAGTTCCATTAATTTGTTTTCACCCATCAACATCATACCTATCTCACTCCACTGTTGACCAAAGGCCTCCTGGACAGGGTTTTGCCCATAATCCTCATGCTAGAGTCAATAGAAAATAATTTAAAATCAATTTACCCAAACTGTATTTCATTATTAAATTATATTGTATAGGTGTCAAATTAGGTTGAGCAATAAAACATACTGGAACTTTGTATGTATGATGCATATATTATATCGATATAATCAAAAATAGTATTCCCATACAGTATCTTTAATCGCACGATCTTTTACTTTAAACAATACCTTATATCTTTTTTTGTGATGACTACAAAGCTATGACTTGTACAAATCGTCTTGTCTTACTTGACAGCTTTAACTGGCTACCAAATTAATAAGCAGCATTCGATGTTTATAGCCTTATTACTATTATCTATAGTGATTGATAAATATAAAGTAGTACTTTATGTTCCCACTGTGAAAATTCATAATTTACAAACATTGGCAAATTATTGCATTCACTATAAATTTTGAAAATCGAATATTCTCCAGGTCGCCACGTTATGATGCCCTCTTCTGACTATTTTTGCAGTGATGTGTGTGTGTGTATGTATGTGTGTTGATGGATAAAAGGATTTCAAAACAGGTCGAACGATCGTCATGTGATTGACGGCATTCCATAGGTTTTGGCCGCTCCTACAGATCGTGTAAATATCCATACATTTCGGCTCTATAGATTTTGAGAAATATCGAAAATAAAATGTTCATAAAAATTTCTATATTTTAAATAACTTATAAACGGTTCCATCGATCTATTCCAAAAACTAACCAGCTCTAAAGCACAGAAAACTTCGACGAACGCCACCAATTTTATCGAAATCGATGCATTCGTACTAGAAATATCGTTGAAGAAAAATTTTGTACAAACATTTTTTTCCAATAACTTTTAAATTATCTTTCTGATCGGTTTCATATAGAGGATCTTTTTCTTGCTTCTTCATATTTTCAGTTGCACAAAAAAACTACTTATTATTTAAATCGATTTATTCGTTTGAGGACTATTAATGTTATTCAACGTGTTTTTTTTTTTACATAACTCACATTATCGATCTGTTACACTAAACAAGAACATACCGCGAAGTTCTAGGAATGGCCGTCGGCCGTCGTACATTTCCAAGGTCGAACAAATCCAAAACTAGCCAAAAAAAGAGGGTGTGGCAGTGTCATGGACACGGCCGTTTGTTGTAC
Organism: Parelbella ahira ahira; assembly: GCA_018244795.1. NCBI lineage: Eukaryota > Metazoa > Arthropoda > Insecta > Lepidoptera > Hesperiidae > Parelbella > Parelbella ahira. The sequence goes on from DWME01004303.1 coordinate 7,044, forward strand.
GTAAATAACGTCTCGTAAAGGGTAAAGTTTCTATATAAATTATTATTTACAGTCGTACAAGGATCTTGATTCTGATTGATTCCGTTGTTGATTCTGTCGGCCGCATTCATTATTTTCCATTTCCCGCACTGCTTGACTCGATCATATGGTATTTCATTGATACCATACGATTGCTGTTGAGATGCCCTTTCCAACCGTATACGATTCTTGTATTTTGAATTGGCTTTCCGACGCGTTTAGGCCGTCGTTATATATTTTTTTATATATATGTATTTTTTATTTTAAAACATTATATTCACAGTCATAATTTGTTACTAATATTATATATATAATCGATAGATTTTGATAAGAGCTGACGATTAAAACTTAAATGAACGTCGTAGCTTCACCGAATCGAAAGTTATGCTAAATGGAAATCTCGATACGCATCAAAATGGCGTTCAAAATGGCGGGGCCGTCCCCTCCCCCGCGCGCAACGTGTCACAGTTCTTACCTATCGTAATGATTTCTTTGATTCTTTAGCTATCCAGTGGTATAATTGAATTTTGGGTGGGGATGATAGATATATAGCTACAACACGAAACTGTATCGCCCGATTTTGTTATCATTCGTTTTTTTGAATTACGTCCCTATGGAAGTAATTTTAAAGACGTTATTCACGTCAAAACATACGTGAGTTAAGCTGATACATATTCAGTCGTTTAAGTAAATATTCACGAAACGTTCAATAATTAAATATAAGTTAAGCCATACTCTACAATGACCATTTTACAACAGAAAAGAATACATGATCATTGTCAAACAGCAAAATCGTTTCTTATCCATTGAAATCATTTTTATTTATCAGCAACATATCGAATAACAAGAAACAATTAAAAAAAACAGTATTTGCGCTACGTACGTTCTCCTTCTTTTTTGTTGTTTACGTCAACTCTTGTTCTCTCTGTTTTTCCGACGTCCTATGATATTAAATAACGTAATAGTCGAACGCAAAAGCTTACTTTAAAATATACCCAATGGAATTTTTGTTCTTTTTTATATCCATTGTACCATTTCGTTTGTGGACAGTGATGGAGAAAAATATTTTATATTTTACTTTGTGTGTACAAAAAATATAATAGCGAGTGTTTGTATTTATATTATGGCTCGATAACTGAATGCTTAGTATTTTTATATATCATTCAGGTTGAATGACAATTGAGAAAGATTGTTTATCCTCCATGATTTTATTATTATTAGGAAGTCGTATAACTCTGACATATTTATTTAGATGTTGGTATAAAAACTTTAGTAATATCAGCGAAGCCGCACACCTGATTACACCACGAGACCGTCCCGACGAATCTTGACCAGCTCTTCTTGTTACACTTTCAAAACACGTTAAAACCAAATAACCAGGTGCAACTATTAGTCCAAGATCCCAGAGTGAGGATCTTACTCTACAAGCAAAAATGTCAAAACGCCAATGAACACTCCAATCCAACTTCAATCAAATAATGTGTTACGAACTCGAGTCAGAATTTAATAGCGCAATCAGAAACAATGAAATAAAAGCAATAATATCACTTTTTGTCAATTTGTGTATTTCATTTCATGAAACACGTAAATTCGGATTGGCACAACTACAAAGTATTAACAATGCAAATATAGAGAAGAATTTTTCAGTCGTAGAAACACCAGAACCTTATACTATACATACACCCCATTCAGTACAACATATTTATTTAATATTATTATAATAATATAACTAGCTAGACATTGGACCGTATAATTTATCTTACAACGAACTGTAGAATTAAAATTTTGATGATACAGAAGGCGCCGGAGAAAGCGAGCGAGGCGTTACTTCGAAATGTTGTAGCGTCTGCAAAAAAAAACGAAACTATTTCAATTAATTCAGTTACATTTAAACCACCTATTGTGCTTTCAAATGAGAAATAATAATAATCATTCTATATATGTACATACATGTATTATACATTCAGTCGGATAATAGAATTGTTGCTCTTGATGAAATTCCAAGTTAACATAAATAAAACACGACCAGGACTCGAACCCGGCACTGCTGGCATTAAAATACTCTACTATAATACGAAACTGATTATTAATATTTTTTTATTTTCATCATTTAATAAATGCCAAAAATACAAATTAATACTTTCAATGCATTTAATAAGGTTCATACTATATAAAGTGTCCTATAGTTTTCGATTCATACCTCAAACATTAAAATGAACTGCAATAAAATTTTGGTAGAGAAACCTCAATCTCACTTCTCAGGTTTCCTCCAGAAATCATGTATGTAATTACGGTTAGACGATAGTAAGGGTAGCATTTAATACTCACTTGTGCCAATCGTACGATGCCTGGGGAAGGCAACTGCGTGCCGTATTTCCGGGAAACTTTCCGGAGTGGTCTGGATGATCTCTTCCAGGGAGCATTTCTCGTAGCTCCGAATGTATATGTTGTATATTATAGAGGTGCATCTTATCTGTAAACAAAAACGAGGTTTAAATTTTAATGGCGCGAATAATTCTATTGCCTTGTTGGTTTAGTGGTTGCGACTGCGACTGCTGATCAAGAGGGCCTGCGTTCAAACCCCAGCTCGAGCAAAGCATTATTGGGTTAATTCTAATTTGAAGTTGCCAGTAATATCTCGCAGCCTGAATTTTTGCCAGGTGAATGTAAATAGGGTCACCCGCTATCAGTTGGGACGTCTAGATAACTGGTAAAACTTGGGGGTCCTACAGTCCTCTGCCTACCCCTTTGGGGAAATATAGGTACTCGTAATGATTTTTTATGGTAAAAACTTTACATCAACTGATAGTAACATAGTTTCGAAAAACCTGTCTAAGTCTAAATATAAATGGTAGAAACACAGCATCCTCAGTAATGTCTGTGGGTAGGCAGCTGTACTCCTTCATATATCCCAGCTTGGGGCAGGCTCAGTGACAGTTTCTACTTACTACTTAGGGTTGTCAAGCCATGTACATAATTATTATAATACCTGCGTCAAATTTGATTTCATTAATTTTTCTTTATTACATGTATAACATTAACATAATTACGTACATATAATTACAAATATATACCTTAGTTAATGTGATTTCTACTCTAGATTTTTACAGAAAACTGAGATCATTCGAATATATGGAGTTCCAATCCAAATGCACGATAAATATTAATTTATTCAATTATCATCAAATTATTTATAGTTATTTTTATTGCCCGTTTTGACATCCCTAAAGATGATGTATTGTTCACAATAGAGGATAATGAAGTGGGCACCGGCGCACGCCATTTACGGATAAGGGATGAGGACGGACCACATTATGCATTGTGCATGAAAATGATGACGCTCATATTTCATCGCCTCTTAACATATTAAAAAACGGCACTCTTAAGCTCCTTCTCCACCTGCAGCTGGAAATTTTATATGGTTAAAGACTTTTCTATTATTAATTATTTCTGCAAGGATACACATTTGGTACTCCGTGTTCTCCCTTGCCCCATAAGGGATCTGGCCTGAAAACATGTATTTATGTATGTATGGATGTAAGTATTCAGTACTGGTTCCAGTAATGCGTTTACTTAATTACACGCTCGTTACGATATAACAAATACTCAATTACTTATCACGGTTTTTTAAATTAATTTATTTTATGTATGGTATTCTTTGCTTTATTCCTTTTTAATGTTTGTTTCTGTTGCTGTATTTCTTTTGTGTATTTCAAGTCTGTGGTATTGTTGTAAAACCCATTTGAGTGTATGTACATTTTCTCTTACAGCGATTCAAGTTTATTATTATCTATTATTAATCAAAAGTCGATAGCAAAATGACATATTAACATTGGCCATAAATTACCAACTACCGTTTGTAGAGTTTGTTAGTAACATACGATAAAGATTACATTAACCTGTTCCTACGAACCGTTAAAAAAACGCTTAGGCGCTTGAAAAAAGATGGCCGACTTAAACCGTTCCGTTCACGTTGATGCAAGCAATTATAATTTCTTTATTGTGTTGAGGCGTCAGGGAATGGTGTGGTGTTTATATGTTTTTAAAGTTATACACCGAAATGCTGTGCAGTATACGGGGATGGATACGGAGCTAAAAAAACATCCTCTTCGTTCCGATTCAACGCTGAACGCTTAGCGCGGAACTGAACTGTGAATGGTTTTTATGGACAGAGTGATCTGCCGCGAGAGATTCCAGTAAAACTCGATGTAACCTTTCTAATGAACTGGCCTTTAAACTTGACAATTTCTCATATTTGTACAAAATAGCAGTTAGATATTTGGATATACCTTGTCATATCAGTCTTCTGTCTTGTCATACCATCATTCTTGTACCGCTGGTATGTCATTCTTAATCGTTCTCACGTCATTCTTTTAAAACAACATTTCTTATAACATTGTTTTATCGGTCTTATATCCGTGTTATATCGTTCTTTCATCGGATTTATGTCTGCGAGTGATTTATTATATCACATACCAAACATTAATTCTTGTATTTTATTATTAAAACCTTAAAGTTCTTAGACGACATAATTTGACGCTACCAAATATATTGAAAACTTTTAAATCATTATTATTAATCATTAATGACTTTTATATTATATTAGAAGCACGCATTAAACTTGCCTTTCATTGAAATCAATGTTTTCAAAATTATAAAAATGTTTCCTACTATTTCTTAAACTGGGTATTAAGTATTTTAGTTAGGAGATTTACTCTTGAAGCTATCCTCAAGTCTTTGGTATATTATACTTAACCCCGAGTTGGTCCGCTTCAAGAATTTTAATATCTGTTCTGAGTGTATGTTACCCTGTCTATGTTTGCTTCCACCCGACCACGAAATAGAAAACGCTGAGACCATAAGCGTGAAGCGGTATTGTTATTTTTTGGGTACGGTTTAAACGCTAGCCAAAATAAATTTTTGAACCAAATATCAAGCTTTAAGTAAAACAAACTGATTCGAATTAATATTCACAATAAAACAAAGTTTCCATTATAACACAATAATATGTCTGTTCGATAATAAATATGCATAGATCTTAATAATTATTCATTTCTAGACAAATATTCTATTTGCATTCCGAAATGAATATGATATTATTGATAAACCTAAATATTTATTATTACGGATTGTTAAAAAATATTCTGTAGATTCTTCTGTTGTTTTTGTTGGTGTAATTATCCTGACCAAACAATATTTCTTGTTTGTTCAGGATAATTTATTTTAAGCTTAGTTTTTATGGTTTAAATATTCAATAAAGAAATTATTTAGCGTATTAACAATACTTTATAAATACAACAGGGTAAATTTAGTTGCCTTTTCTTAAATTTGAAATATTTGACTAAATCTACATGCTTTTTGCTTTTCTTTATTGTCTTCTGTAATGATTTATTATCCCTCCGGTATTTTGTCATACTATCAAATATTAGTCTTATCATATTAGATGCTGCCTACATTTCCGAAATTCTAGTGTAGATATAATAAAATTTTATACCACAATATTTTTGTATGTACGAGTATTACTTTTTCTACCAGAAAAATGAAAATAGAGGGGGGATATGAAAACAATATCAAGAAGAAAAAAGTTTAATATATTTAACTTCGTATAACATAACAGGTAAGGCGTGCAGGTACTTCACACCTCTGCTTTTCCTTTTCGGATAAATGCAGGCGTGATTTTATGTACAATTTCATTTATAACAGGAATATAACCATTTGTAACAAAATTGTTAACAGTTATGACTAAATGTATTTATTATCTATTAAAAATCATGTTAAATAAATCCCAAGGAACTACCAATTATCGTAATAAAAACCAAAAGCATCAGAAACATTATTCAATAATTGAATCCAGCGATAAATTTACGTGAAATTTTAATTTAAGTTAAACATCGATTAATTGAAATTTACCACCTGCAAGTGTCCACAGAATTCAATATAAAATACTGATAAATATTTTCCATTTAATTCGTTAATTAAATACTCATTTAATGCGGTGTGCGAAAATGAATAAGCAATTGTGATTTTCTTACGAATATTAGTTCCTATATATAGAGACGGATTTTGCAGAACAGAGTTTAAAGTCAGATAATTGATAGCAAATAATATATAGAATCATGATCAAGATAATGTACTGAAAGGTGTTCATACCACAAACCGAACACATAAATTTCAATAAATATACTTTAGGTAACAGAGTGAATGATAAGTGCAGAGTCAAATTAATCTTAATAATTAAATTAATCTTACCCGCCCATAATTTACATACGTTCAGGCATTCTTCAATAAAATCGTAACAATTACTTCAGACATCTCTAAAGGTGTCACATTTGCCCTAGTGCGAATAATAGAACATTCTCATGTGCTCACACGTTTGAAAATAGAACACGGATAGTGTAAGGATTTCGGTGTGCTGCGACATGAAATGTTGGAAAGATAAGAAAAAAAGGTTGGCGTACCGTTTAACAATGAGATTGTGTATATGACTTAAAGGTAACATCACGCCTTTAATCCTTGAAGCGGTAGGCAGAGGAATGTAACACAACCCCACGTTTCAACAGTTACGTGTACGTCCCACAATGGAATAGGTTTTGAGTCTATTTCCATACACCGGGTACAGTTCCATACTCCGAGCCTCTACGAGAAATGTCTAATAAAAATCTAAGTTAGAAAAATGCAATAGTAGCCGACCCGGATTTTGAACCCAGGACCTCTCGATCAGCAGTCGCGCTTGCAACCACTCGACCTACGAAGCAGTGTACCTATATCACTTATATGTAATATTGCTAATGTTATATTAAATTACAGGTATGTACATAGGTCAATTGAAGAGAACGTATGTATGTCACAGGTACTACTCAGGATTATTAAAATGTAGGTATACATTGTGCCCAAGCCCATGTTGACCTTTGAGCTTGTTTAAAGTTAGTTATTCATAGAGGTACGAGTCGAGTTGCAGTTAACATAAAGTTTCTACACACACACAAATATAAAGTAGAGAATTCTGTATATTTATTAACAATTCGATGAATATATTGTTGGGTATGAATTGATTGAAAGGAGAAGCAGGTCAGATCTGTGAGGACAGAGCTTTATCACTTGGTGCCTTCTGCTTTCTACATAAGAAACCTGGCGTTATGATATAACAAATAGTGTATTATATTAAAAATGTTAAATTCCCAATTGCACTTAATTTATATATTAAATAGGATTTCTTTTACGTGTCTCTGATAATTCTATACAACAGGGTTCCGATTTTATGAACCAATGTTAAATTTGTTCATCCGTGTCTGGAACGATCGGAAATTTAAAACGAATTAGAATATATGAGGCCTATAGTTAATCAAAACTTCTTAAATGTAATCAGTGAGTAAGAAACGTAACAAGCAACCACTAATTTATTAACGTAACGGATGGCAACAATCTGTGTATTTCTATAGTTATATTATACTTATATTCCGCTCAGTTTTCGATTTTAAACTAAATACAACAGAACACAATACCGTCGGATATGGTACGCGTTAGTTTGACGGCGCTGAAAGCTCAAAATCCGTAAAATGTTTGCTAGAAATGTGAAATATTGCTTTGAGAGGCGACACTCTGAAATATCATTTCCAAACTGTAGAACATCTGAGGAGATAAGAGCCGACAGTAGGCAAGCAGGATAAAACATACACTCATATATAGTATGTTATATTTGTATATATAAGAGGTAAATTCATTCATAGTCTAAGGACATAATACGGAGTCTATTCATTCATATAGACTGCCTCGTAAGCCGAGTTGGTGCAAGCGCGATCGCCAATCGAGAGGTCCTGGATTCGAATCCCAGGTTGGGTACTATTGGATTTTTCCAATTTAGAATTATTAGGAGTGACTCAGAGTCTCAATTTATGCCCGATGGTAACAGGCTCACCACCTATTCCATGGGACGTAAAAGTAACTGGTGAAACGTGGGAGTGTACTACACTCCTTTGCCTACCCCTTCGGGGATTACAGGGGTGATGTCACGTTCATTCATAGTCTTTTATCGATTAATTATCAAATCGTAGTAAAAAAAATAATACACACCACGTGTATATACGTGTATACATATTAAACCAATTTCCGTTACTAAACAGGTTCGCTCCTAATTGGAAACCACCAAACCAATGCGGTCGCTTTCCACGCTATCTGACATATTACCTCCATTTGTCCACGAAAATGTATTCATACTAATATACGACGATATTTTTATTTTTCATATATCTTAATTATGAACTATGTTATTGTAACTTGTCTCTGAACAATCTAGCCTCAATGTTTTACGAGTACCTTACCATGTTCTACCGAAAATTGCGTTAGTTAAAATATCTATAGAAAAGGAAGGCTGAAAGCTAAAATTTTTATATTATGTCTTACAAAATCATTAAATAAAACAATAAATCAAAACGAAACATTGATTGTTTCCATTTAGGTATACTGTTAATGTCAAACATATATTAGTCTATGGTCAAACAGAAGCATAGATGATCAGAAATTTATAACGTTGTACGAGTATTAATACAAGAGATTAAATAACATGTAATATTTAATTAAATACAGCCGAATTGAGACCATGACTAGACCGCTAGAATATTTACTGAAACCAAGAAACATTGGTTCAATATTGAAATTTAAGGTTATGTTGTACGTAACGTAACATCACGCCTGCAATCCCCGAACGGGTAGGAAGAGGAGTATAGTACACTCGCACGTTCATTCACACCACTCCCAGTCCCATCGGACACAGATAATCATATTATTTTATGTCTAATAACAATAGAGGCTGTAAAGTTTTATAATGATCGTAGAAGGATTCAAGGTATTAGCACCATAAACTGAAAGATTCGATGGTAACATAAGCACCGTGGTCAAAGGAAGCATTGTTAGACAACCAATTTCAAAATCAAAGAATCGACACATCTGTGGATAAAGTCCCATACAAGTAAATTATATTAATAAATTAGTATTGATGCAAATACTAGAGTTGCCAACTATTTTTACATGCCCTGGTACATAACAGAAAGCAAAATAGAATATTTTTAAATAAGATAACGCGCATAATGAACATTTAACGAAATATATATTTTTTTTCTATTCTGATTTTAACCATTCAGTAAAATCATATAACATCTGTTCCTCTCTCACGAATCTATTTCGAATACTTTACTTCCTTGACAACAAAACGTTATCCGTCCTTTCATATGATTCGCAAAGATAGCGCCACAGTGGTTTGAAATGGAGGTAGGCAGGTCGTGTTGCCGCGTGAGGCCAGCTTAACCTGGACGGAGGCGACTTGTGAGGCGGTGCAAGTAACGACAACTTGCCAAACTAGCTGAAACTGCGGAGAGTGAGGCACGCAAAGCGATAGTTTCATGATAAACTTGAAGCAGGCTTCTAACGTGCTCGCAGTACGTTCTGTTTGTGTTGCCTACTGCAAATATCAACAAGCCGTCCGCTAGCCGACTGTTTATTTCTGTGGTGCAAGA
>DWME01004304.1:0-16569 GCA_018244795.1 Parelbella ahira ahira
AGTTACGGGACCCAAATTACAGACATGGTTTAATCCGAGCAAGAAGCTAACCTTTGTTTTGTAATTAATTTTATAACGCGAACAAGTTATTGTAATTAATGTTTGCAAACATTATCATCATATTGTAGTTCTACTATTAGAGACGGTACACTCTCATATATAGGTGTGACGTTACGGTTATTTCAAACATTAACCTCTGCCTATCTATTCTGGGAATATAGGCGTGATGTTAGGTAACATTTTTTTAATACTACCTACGGTTTTTGACTTTGTATAAGTAGCAAAGAGTAACAAGTCAAATGATGAAGCGGGCATTATATCCAGTCAAGGTATGCGGGGAATATCAAATGATGCAGTCATAAATGAGTAAGTGGGACTGCTTCTTGTTTAAGTATGCGCTTAATCCTATAATCGGAACAAAATGTAAAGGTAAATAATAGATAATATGCAGTGAAGATATCAAAGTAATTGTAACAATCAATATAGATTCATATTGGAAAACGCTTAAACAATTTGTCTAGAAATATTGTCCATTTAAATTTCTCTTCAATTAAATCAAAAAGGAAACGTTATTTCTAATTTCAAATATAAATTTGTAATTTGAACGCAAACTTGTCGTGATTCGTTTAATATATTATTTAAGTTTTGTTGTATGAGTGCAAAACGTTTCGACAAGAGAATAAATATTACAATGCCAATTCTCTGATTTAATATTGTAAACAATACTTTCAACGTTTAAAATATAAAGCATGTTTTAACTTAAACGTAAAATAAATCAAAAAGAGAATATACAGTATATTTCCGTTACGCAAATGGTAAGCATTCTTTCTGTTTACTGTTTTTACTGTACTGTGTATAACAAATTTGAAGATCGAACATTTTGTATACAACGAGCTTGAAATTAGAACATTTCCAACATTTTTTTTATACTACGAATTTGAAGTTCGAACATTTCCAGCTAGGCATGTTCGAACATTATCTCACTAAGACCATAAATAAACGGTGGAGTAAAATAGTACCCACACTCTAGTTCCATATCTTGGTTGTATAAATCTCTATTAACGAAAACAAACAGGCTTAATTGCTTGTTACAATAACAAATAAATTTATTGCGGGTATGTTATGGAGGAAATATATTAGAACATACATGCTAGCGCCGAGAAGACTAAGACTCATATACAAATCTTGACCAAATATGATGCATACTGACTGTTGGAGGAGACAGAGTGAGATCTGTAAGGATATTGAGATCTGTAAGGATAGATATATTCGACACTCGTTGCTCTCTCCCTACCCCGTGAGGGGCCTTGCGTGATGATATAATAATACTGATATTACACTGCAAAATGCGTACAAATGTAGTAAGGTTCGCTTTAAAATAAATACAATAACTCGTCGCTGGACAGGCGCAGCGCACAACCATACAAACATTCAACTTTCTGCAGTAGCTTTGTTTCTGCTCTGCGGACCGTACGCCTTAGTTAGGGAGCTTACACACAATTATTTTTTTTTTTTTTTGTTAAGACTGAAATGTTTTTACTTTTTATACATTATAATTTTTTTTTCGAACAAATATGTTATCGACTATGTATTTTATATATGTATTTATTGTAGAAGTTGTATATGTTAGAACTAATTCTCGGTGGTATTATAGCGCTTAAGTTTATCACCATTAGGTTTGGTTTTAGTATAGCGTTATTATTTACTAGTACAAGGTAAAGAAGTTGATAAGTACATATTTATGTACACGTATTTAGAAATCTGTCAACTATTAATGTATGTATATTGTAGTATACTTAGTGGTTGCAAGCACGACTTCTAACCAAGAGATCCTGGGGTCGATGCCCCGTTTATCTTACTTGAAATTCTCAGCAGTAACAAACAATCTGGATTCTTGACCAGTGAATGTCAATAAGCTCATCTCTGCTTACATGGGATATATAACATAAATGATGAAAAGAATCCCCTGCTTATCCCTTCAGAGAAATGCAAGCGTGATGTTATGTTTAGACAACACAAGGCGGTTCGCTGCTGTAAATAAAAATGTTTATATAATAAAAAGTCCCATTGTCCTAACTCCAGCTGTGTGGGGCTTTGTTCAAGTCAGCTAACAAATGAACACGGCATGAGCCGAGCCTTTTCGTTACTGCTATTATTTCAGTAAAAATAACGTAGTTGCGAATTGTGAAATTTTGTTAATTCAGAATGGCTGGTATATTTAAATTATTTGTATCCATCTTCTAGTAAGCCTTGCAGTACTATTGTTGGTTTTAATTGATCATGTATAATGTATATACATATAATTTTCAAGGGAAAATATCGTCTTCCCATGGGAAAAATAATTTTCCCACGGGAAACTCAATAAACGCCAGTTGCAGTACGTCCACCAAAATACTATGTTAAAAATTTACTAAAATTTAAAATTCGTTAACATGTCTTTACCTGTTGCTGTAACCTTTCAGTATATTATACACGAAACTTTAATGGTTAAAGCCGACCTTGTTATGTATTCCTCTACCTTTATTCGAGGCAGCTAACAAATGAACTCAGCATGAGCCGAGCCTTTTGTAATTTCGAATTTAAGGTAAACACGGCTCAGTGGTTACCTAAGTCAAAGGTAACCTTTTATTACTGGTATCTTGCGTCAGCAAAACGTATATTTTTATATCCTTCTGTGTTAACGGACATAGAATTGACAAGAAATTATAGTTAAAAATGTAATGAACATTTTACAAATTATTTTACATTGGGATCTTTTTTTATTAGTCATAATTTAATTAATTAAAAAAGAGGATCACTTCAGGATAACTCACGATGAGCAAAACCTTTTATTTTAAGTCATTTTTTAATAAATGTAATTAGGTAGAATGAAAACTTCGTGAGACGGACGAGGTACGAGCAAAGCCTTTTGTAACTGCTTATTTCACAGTGAACACATCCGAGCGGTCAGTGAGATGTAGTCGTACCTTTTCCGCGACCATTACTCAAATTACACATTGTTGCATGGAATAAAAGGTGATTTCTCGTTTTGGAAAATAGTGTTTTTTTTTGTTCTGTTATTCATGTAACAAACGTATAAAACCCTAACTTCTCGAATGTAATCCCCGAAGGGATAGACAGATAACGTTACAAAAATAATGTCAATAACGTACAATATGATACTTGAAATTGAAATAAAATTATCGTTGAAATGAAACCTACAGTCAGCAAAGCCACAGAAGCGGGTTGTTTAAGAAACAAGCGAGTAATTTGCGAATAAAACTTTACACCCGCCGTTTTATTGAACCACGAAGTGCATGCTACGACGAGTCGCCCCCAATACTGCGGCTGTCTACTTTAACTGCAAATACGATGTCGATAAAGCGTATTATACACTAGCCGATGTTTGAGTTCGAAAGTGCTGCAGTCGTATTGTTTTACTATGTACCCTATGGTGAATGCAATGTGTGAAAGGCTGGCACGCGAGATATTGCCCTTCTCTTGGGATGCTATTGGATTTGTAACAAATGGTACATAGAGCTTACAAGAAAACTGGTGCCTTATAAGTGGAGTACAGGAAAACAGAGAAGAGAGGGGAAAAGAACTGGAACGTAATGATTCCGATGATGATAAGATCGGATATGTGTGTATATACCTACATATGTATGTACCGACGGATATGAATTTGCTGTACGTTTGATAATACGTAAAATTATACATTTTTTTGCGAGCTCTGTATGTCATTTCATCAGACAATAGATGATTTTGTTATAGAATTATACAGAATTTTTTGGAAGGTTAGTGGTCATAAGACACCTAGGCTTTGAGTATGTAAGTGATCGTAACTACAAGTTGTTCTAGTTTAAACTGACAGAATATTCAGAAGGTTCTCGAATTGCAGTATCGAGTGCGTATTTATTATTATTAATATTGAGTTACATATACAGTTGCCATGGCAACGCGTAACCTGTCTAAGGTAGAGCATTTGGAGCGTGAATATTGCATCCACGGGACAGATTTATACCTCGCTGTTTTACTATTCTCTAATATATTTATGTATGTGTTGTATATAACATCAGGTCAAACCTTTAATGGGTATGCATGTTTAGTACACTTCCACGTGTCACCAATTACGTGTACGTCCTAACATTGCGATCAACCTATTGTCATACACCGCTCGTAGATCCAAGTTCGTGCAACTACTAGAAATTTCTACTAGATAATCTAATTTAAAAAATGCTGTAGTAACTGTTCCGGGAATCGATCTTAGGATATTTCGATCAGTAGTCGCGCTTGCAACCACTCGACTAACGTGGCGGCCATGGGCTTATACTTGATTAGACATAACATGTATATATTATATATATTTATATATTAGACATAATAACATGGTTCTTACTCGCAATTACTGTTTCGCAGTTTCATTTGTATACTTATAATATACTATGTATAAAATAATGCATAATTAGTCATATAATTAATCTGAGTTTCAATTATCTTTATTATCTGTTAAGTAACAGCATTCGGCAAAATAAAATTTGTCTGTGTTAAAGTGTGTAAAATTTGTGTAAACAAGTTTATAAAAGAAAAATTTTGAACCGAATCTAAGCCAACAGTAAATGAAGTAAGATCAATGAAAAATATTAGCTGTGAGAATGAATGAAAAGTATGCGTAATAATTAAATATTCTGTTTTCGCTTGGAATTCTTAAGCCAGAGTGATAGACGAGATGGCAGCTTCCATAGATCTACGGACTCAAAGAAAGAATGCTTTCTTTATAGACAGGTCTTTGTGTTCAGTAATTACTGCAGTGCCAATTGGGCCAATGGAGAATGAATTCTAGAATGTGAAATTTTGTACTAATACATTTGTTTAAGTTTAAACCGAGTTTGAGATTTTAAATCACATGCGCATATTCTATGAAAGAATACAAACTTTTTTAAAAAGATGTACCAGTGTATAAGCAGTGGGATCCAGCTGTTATTATTAAATATCGATCGGTATACCTCAATATTGTTTGTCGGCAAAAGCTTTTCTGCTACTTTTATTAGAGATAACTTTTTTGTACATCAAAGCATTCGGCCCCGCGCTGCCTGCGCGCACTTGGGTCGCTTGGCAATCCCTTCTCATTCAGAGAAGAAACCCGTATCTAATATTAGATTGATAAAAAGGATTAATGATGAAGATTATGAAGATTATGATGATGATGAAAATAAAGAAAACATTAATTTTAAATGTTCTTGATCACTAGTGCAGATGACATCACTCATTTTAAATAATTTTCTGGTACAAACAGATAATTGCGCCGTTGATTTCGTATTGAAAGTGGCCGGGCAGAGAAATAAGAAAGACATAATTAAGGGAGCGGTCGAAGCTTTTACAAAGCTGGCTTTTCTTTTTCTTAATTTTGTAATTCACATTCTCTTGACTTTATTCTTTTCTGTTTGATTGTTTCTTTTCATTATTTGAATACTTCTTATGAAGAACTTATTAAAAAGTTAACTTGTTACTCCACTTTCAATGGGAACAAGTTTTTGTTTCGTCTTTTTTAACAAATCAATTATTAAAGAACATTTATGCGAGTAAAATATTTATTGAACTATAACTTTAGTTATCTAATGCGTAATTTCTTTACAATTGAAAAGGAACATTTTGGAAAGCATAAGTGTAGCATCAAATCTAAACTGAGATAGCAAATGTATCTTAAGTCATCAAAAACGGAAACAGAAGTTAAAAATGAGGCAATGAAAAACGAAAATTTAGTCTTTATCCTGATACATATGCATATGCATATCATATTCAAAACAAGAAAAACATATTATATGAAATGTTTGTACTTCAATAATATTTTCAACTAAACGACTAAGTATCTGAGTTCGTTTAGATTTATGAGTTTTACTTTATTTAATTTCAATTTGCATACATGTGTTATAAGTGCTACGTCGCTCCGCGCTACACTTGATCTCGTTACTGAGTTACGAAAGTCGTAGCCTACATTTTTATATACATACTTTTACTTGGGCGTAGTTTTGATAAAAACCTTTATTGTGTATCATCTTTAACATTATTACTGCAAATATTACATCGCTTGTTTACACCAAAAAATAACTTTTTATAACACTGAAAATTATCCACTTTCTAAGTTACAGTCGTCTCTTACTGGGATTTCGAATTGTAGAGATTTAAAATATACGCAGGCTTTAATGCTTTTACAATTTAGCGACATTTTTCACAACAGTTTTCAAAATGAGTGTTTGGGCTACCACTATTAGCCCTAGTTCCATTTCAAATAATGACCAAAAACTCGATAATTTCAGAGAAAAATATGGTTGGGCTAATGAGGCTTAGGGTATAATTAAGGCTATCTACCTACATACCTTCCGGTAAATATACACTAATCCTCATGAGCGACTAAAAACTTAGTCACAGTATTGAAATAATTCATATTACAGTCTGAACATGCGTATTATATGTCACAGTCAGCAGTCTGAACAAACAAGTCTTGACGTGTTCAATTATAAAACAAATAAATTTTCGACGTCGCTACATACAGCACTACCACTTGAAGGTCAATGACGGGAAAAGGCAAAGGGTTTTGACAGCGCCGATACTGATGTTATCTTCTGTGATATTCACCTCTCTCTGCTTCTATAAAACAACAATGAAATCCATAAAATTTGACGGTTCTCTGTTACGAAACAAACTATAGTAAATCAAACTCTCAGAAAGAAATTGGTAACACTAACTCTGAAGTGGTACTGGTGTGCGGTACAACAGACTATGTAACCTTGACTTTTTCGATAGATTATGTGGAATATCCCTCAAATTTTTTTGATGAGAGCAATCAGAAACACTAATAGCTGTAGCTGTTTTCTTAAATTATATAGAATTAGGAACATGCATAAACACTCTAACGCCAATGTATGAGTTTCCCACCGTATATTAGGGGAAGTTGAAGAGTAGCGCCAATGCTAAAAGAGATAAGGGCAACTTAAAACGGTTTCATCATGTTAAGAGGGCTGAAAATCATCTTACACACAGTTTGATGTGCATAAACACGACGTTAAGGGATGAGGAAGTTCGAGGAAAATATGGTTAAACTATATGGAATATGGAAAATAGGTGAGAAGCCGAGTAATATAATAATGTATAGTAGGGTTAAAAAACGCTTTGTGGCGGCAATATATCAGTTGAAAGTAGAATAAAGTAGGGCTTACAAAAATGTTCCATTCGAATTTTTTTAACACATAATTTCATATCAGTACTTCCCCGAAGGGGTAGGCAGAGGAGAGAAGTGCTCATACTCACCAGTTATGTTATACATATATATGTACGTCCTAAAAAGTTAAAAAACCCAATAATACTCTTTCCAACCAAGGATAATACTAACAACTTGTTCAAAAGCCCTATCCCTATAATATCTCTGCACTTAGAGACCAGACGTTTTGCTTTTAAAATCCTCACTCTCATACACGCATACCCCTTTCAGACTAGACGGTTGAGTGTAACAATATAAAAATATTTTCATAGAATCTCAAATATATTACGTCATAGAAAAGCATTCATAAGATCTTTGCCCATTCATCATGTTTTATCGCATGAAACTTACTTAAGTCGGCATCTATCTCCATTGCAGGCATCTGCGACAAAAACTATTTTTTATTAGCCCATTAGTATTACCAACGGAATTGCTCTGCAGATGTTACTAATATATAATTACACATATTTTTACCTTATTTTAGGATTAGTAATGCTGTCTATAGTTATGGATAAACATACATACATCATGATTTTCAATAGCATCAATCACACTTTTATAATAAATTCCACTGCTGGAAATGGGTTTCTTTTTATTTTAGAATGAGATAGGTCCGCCCATAGTCTGCTACGCTTGCTAAGCGCGGAACGATTTGCACATTCTGTGCAGGATATAGACTTCTATTCAGTGACAACTTTTGAAGACTACTTTGGAATGCCTTGTGAACTCAGTTCGTAAATTATATCAGAAGAAGAAACCTTCAAAATAAAACATTCTGCAATAGTATTTTAACGATTAACGTAAACAGCGCCATCTATTATCTTAATAGACATATTACGATAAAACAAACTAAATCGTTAAGTTGCATGAGTTACTAAAAAAATTAATAAAACCCAATATAAAATATACCTTCTCAACCTCAATTTAAAGCTCTCGTACAAAAATTATGCAACTTGTCGGTTTGCGCATTTATTTTTGGAATGCAATATGTTTTCACAGTGACTTTTGTACCATTTTTAATATGAAGTTGCTACAAAATTTATTCAACGAATATAATGAATTTAACTTATGAATGTACAGATTACCGTTTTTTGCACCTATGTAAATATAAACACATATTATAATTCAGGAATAAAAAGAACTTGCAGCTACTTGCGGTTGGAAAATTTGACTTATCTTTGGGCATTCCCCATAAAACATTTTGTTATAAGCGTTCTAGTTGATTAACCAGTCGCTTGTTTCATCTTTTGTCCTGTATAAGAAAAAATATCAGTTACATTTAACACAAGTGAGAAAACGTATACTCATATTGTGTATGAGCAGTAAATACATATATAAAAAAAACTATGGAGTTGCAGGTATTTACGGCGAATTTTTTGTTACTTTCTATAACATTTTCATTGTTATCTTAATATTGGTATCGATAGTTATTGCTTGTTCAAGAACATAAATGTGTTAATGTCATTGATATTGCTTATTTGATGAAAGTACAAGGAATAGTTAAGTTAAAAAAATTATTTAGCATGGTTGAAACGTCACAGGCCGAGAGAGAGAATAGTTCATTCATACATTGGTACTCTCTGTCGACCCTTTAAGGAATCTAATAACGAACAGAGACAAAACTAGTGTACTGAATGTTATTTATATATACATATACTTATGTATCACGAATGTTCCCTCCATAAAGGGACAGAAACAGAAAATAAAATATAAATGTATTTCGATGATGGATTCGCAACTTGATGTGCGGCTGCTACTATGAAGAGGACTAATTTGCGTAAATAACAATTAGCCATTTTAATTAATTGACTTCAATATATTTTAATTAACACAGCAGTTTGTGCTGCAGCGAACTACGACAAATGGTACGTTCGTTGTAAATGTATTATGACAAATTTAATTTTATTTTGCCACATTGCATTTTCGCAACCGTATATTAATTTGATAATAACGAAGCGTGACTTGTTTCTTTGTGGTCGGGAAATAATTTAAGCGTATGATCACATTCATTAATTTTTAATTGAACGTTTTATGTACGCCGTTAGTTTAATGGAAAATATATGGCAACGTGCAATGCAAATTCAAAGTGTCAAATCAGAGCGTGAAACGTAATATGTAGAGTTAACATGTTGCGTTCAGTACTCAAAATTGTAAATATCCTTCGCTTAAAAGAAACAGTCGGAACATCATCTCAAAATTCGTTCTCTACATATGCTTCATCACGCGCGTACTCTACTATATCCACACGGAAATATTGAATATTTAAAAGGTATTATGGAAAAATCCAAACTGGAGTTTGCGGAAAATTGTGTTCTGAAAATTGGAAAAACGAACGTATATGTCTGAACTAAGAATTTCCAATTAAACGGGATTTTAAAACTAGTTTACTGTATTCATACGCCGCGTCATACATGTAGGTCTTGGGATTTACGAAAAGCCTTAAGTCTGTACAGATTTAGTAACAAAATTTTAATGAAATAAAGTCAATATTCTATAATTGATATTACCATTGTGACGCTATACTCATAAATGTAAATCCTAATGTGATACACATTACATCCAAAGTGTGATACTACACTAATAGATCATATCCCAGGTGTGACTCTACAATATAGTGTTTACATATTGATGCAATACCTATTAACATAACCTTTCTAAGCATCAAAGTACTAAGTCAAGTTAAACGTCCATTAACTGTCGCTATTCTGATCATTTAGTTCGCAGAGTGACATGTACATCCAATTGAATTAAGCGAACATAGAGTCCCATATTATACATGTAATGCTGACTTCACACAATCGTCGAACATTTCAAGTTGAGAACTTGCTTGAATTTGGAATACGTGATTTTGAAGTTACGTCATATACACCTGTACGTATGTACATATATGTAAGTAACACATTATTGAGCTTTGCACAATAACGTACATTACGCGGCCAATGTATTTGAATATATGCCAACAAGAGCTATGCAATTTTAATACATACTTCTATGTTATGTTACCTTTTGTAACTAATCTCACACGTTACCAGATACCAATTTTCATAGTCAGGAATTACCACTCGGGTCACATCAGACAATGTGCATGTTCTTTTTGAAATGTTTACAACATACCTAAATGTATCCACATCATCACTAATAAAACATATAAACAGCTTCAATTATAATATTAATGTTGAATACATCCTTATCGATTAATATTATTGAAGCGTAAATGCATTTGTTCAACTTCATGTCCACAGTGTGTCTATATATCCGTTATCTCAGCCGGATCACTACGAGTTGCTACGAACCGCTACGAACGGCTACGAAACTACGAGGCTACGTGTCCCCTATACTAACACCCCACTCGAGTAACCGTGTCGTGGGAGTTATTAATGGCATAAGTGAAGATTGATTGACTAACATTGTTGTGTTGTAGACGCGTTACGCCATAATAGTTCGCAAGTTCATCAAATAGTTCGTATTGAGAACTATAGCGATGGCACGCTTCAGTCTCAAAGACCTCTCTCGCGTTCACGTGAAGTGGTGTTACGCAGGAACTTAAAGATAAAAACTATATAAATTTAATAAACGAATAGTAACAAATAAATATCTTGGGACGAACGAATGAATCGATTTTTATAAATTTGCTATTACAATTTTTATATAAACATATCACTAAAAAAAAATACTTCAAAAACACAATGAAGACGACCTATAAAAACATTCGCCAGACCAGTCCTGTACTCATTATTGGTAGACTGATGACCAGTCTGGTCTAGGGATCATGGTCTAGTGCTGGAATAGAACGAACTCTCTTTAAACATAAAGACTTTTTATTTTTATTATAATGAACAAAAACCAACATTACATTACAGTTTTTATTTTCATATAAGAAGGTTCATTCAACAATACAGGATGTTCTTGCGCGTGATATTATTAATTATGAAGTAAACATCCTGTGTATACCAGTATAGTGTCCGCTCGCGTGACTGTTGCTCATTACTTACGACTTGTTTGTTTATTGAGACGCGAACTTGGGCTTTCGCCGTTTTATCGCTTTAATACGCCTAATTGCTTTAGTAATTAACTGAACCGATTGTTTATGTTTGAGAAATATCTTTAATATTTCTACGATCGTAGATAAGTCACTGCTGGTTTGGTAGTGATAATCCAGTGGCTTGAAAGCGGGTTACCACTCCGGAGAACCTGGGTTCTAATCGTACTCCTTATAAAGTTACAAATGTTATGAAATATAGAAAATCCCTCGCTGAGAACATGATGGAAAATAAAGTGGAGAAGATTTCTTCGATTTTTTAAACGATGTTTTATAATGTCTATTAAGTTAACCAATATACACTTGGTTAGAAGCCAGACATGTATATTATAAGTGCATATTAAATTGTGTTGTATGTTTATAACACACATGTCCGTAATATTAGTGACGAATGTAAAAATAATTGGTATCGAAATCCATGACAATTTGAACCAATCAATAAAATTAACCCCCCAGCTCAATACAACACTATCGGTTAATCATCCCCTGGTGTAGCGGGCAGCGAGCAATTAAGGGTAACTTACGTGAGCGGAACTCCCAACAAATTACATATCCGAACTCTACATTTATATGTTTTCGATTATATTTATATTGGAAAAGTGGAAAGAAGGATTAGGAATCTATAATAATATTAGTAGTTATTTAAATATATTGATCGAAGGTTACTTTTATTATTTTTCCAACATTATAAAATATGTAAAAGTTTGTGATTAACAGGAATTACATTGTTAACTATTGTTACTATTGTCAAATATTTAATTTCTTTATTTACATAGTTAACTATTATTTTAACTATGTTTGCTTATAATATGCATGTATTCTGTTTGTATACTTTAAATGCACAGTATAAAATTTCTTTCATTTTTATATTAAAATGATAATGATTATTATAATCCAAATAGGTGATCATATACCTTTGGAATAACATTATCTTTGCAACTCACAGAGTAGTGACATTCACCTACAACTTTATGGAAATAATTATAATTTTCATTTACATATAAAATTAACACAAAAATTAAACCTATTTTTTTAAAATCCATATTCGCCGACATATTTTACCAGATAGCTCATTTCACGTTTCCCATGTAAACGGTTAAATAAACAAAATCTACCATAAAAAATTACCTCTACTGTTGTTATAAATGTATTCCTATTTCTTGCCTAACGGCACGTTTGGGAATACATTGTATAGCGAGTACAGAAAAAAGGAGGACAGAGAAGAGAGGAAATAACAGAATATATAGTTAAGAAAGAAATAGCGTCAGTTGATCGCTACTTTTGATCCAGCGGTACGGGAATCGAGTCTCGAGTCGGGCATCTACTATTTAATCTTTCTCACTTGAATTGCTTGTAGAAATTTCTAGTAATGACTCGGGAGTCTGGATGTGTGCTATGGTAATAGGTTCATTCCATGGCGGAATGTAAACGTAACTGGTGTAACGCGGAAGTG
This sequence comes from Parelbella ahira ahira, assembly GCA_018244795.1. NCBI lineage: Eukaryota > Metazoa > Arthropoda > Insecta > Lepidoptera > Hesperiidae > Parelbella > Parelbella ahira. Next base: position 12,730 of record DWME01004304.1, read on the forward strand.
TGTACTCCTCTGCTTACAACTTGAGTGGTTACAAACGTGATGTTACATTATTTTTAAATACTATAGGGGAAGTTTCAGAGATAAATTTTAATAATTTTTATGCTAAACCTTGTAACATTAATTTGTTGAAGTATCAGTTTTATCTATGATTCTTAACATAACCGTTGACAACATAACTTGTGATAACATGCATTATCATTTATAAAAACGTGGAAGACATAAATACTAGTGACGCCATCTAGCGGCCACATTTACAAGTTGTCGCGAGTCCTTAGAGCCGCGATCAGTTTGAATAAAACATGCATTCGAAAGATGAAACTAGAACAGCGTATTTTAATGCGCGTTTTTTTATCCAACTATTTATTCTATGCAGTTTATTTTATGCAAAGTTATCGTTACAATCGACTTTCATTCGCAATACGATTTTATTGTGTTGATATTTCAAATTGGAATAGTTTATAATATTGGGTTTAGTTTTCTGTGGGGACATTGTAAATAACAACGCTGGGAACAGGATTTGTGACTATTAATTAAGAATAAATCTAAGGTACAATTATAGGTATAGATATATTTATATGTTGTTTAATTAAATTGCTTCGAGTTTGAAAGCTGTTTATATCGAAGTTAGTCAGGAATATTTACATTAGCTCAGTAGCAGATAAATACTGAGAATATCGTTTTACTTATTAAAGAATTTTTTTCACAAATTGGTCTTGTAGTCAGATAATTTCCTAACTGCTGTAAGTGGAGATCATCTGCAAATTTTTTAAAATTTAGCATTAGATGGCATGTAGATATGTTATATACATGTAATCTTCAAATACATAATTATCTGGAAATATAATAATTGTTATATTAAACCCGCGTCATATCTAACTAAACCGTTAGTTATATGAGATAACATACAAATATAACGATTTATGACACATCACTGTTCGTAACAGTATTATATTAGTCCACTGAACTGAATAAACATTGTATTTGTGGAAATTCGTGAACTAACGAGTTGTTCCAGTCCACTGAACAGAACGTGCAGTGACAGATAACGATTTTGTACACCCATATCTGAAATTGGTACACAGTTTCAATATATTCGTGTACAAAAGTGGTCACAAATAGTTGGGGTGTTCACATATGTGAAGTTTCTGGGACAGCTGAAGATTGAGCTCGGTGAAGTGCAATTTGAGAGACCGCCGCATAGCCGCTAATGTTGACGTGTTTATTAAAATTTTCAAGATTAATTTAAATATAATTAATTCACATATAATAAACATACATTTAATATAGTTAATGTAAACAATTATTCTAATCAAGATAAACGTATATTTATGGTCGGTTGCGTGGACCGTTTTCATATTTGGAATCGCGAAGTCCAAGAGCGGCTTGACAGGAACTGTTATTGTTTTTCGTTACGAACTAGGCAGAGAAAACCAAATATTAAGTATTTATATATATAACATTAAATATCTGCTGTTCTATCGTCATATAATTTAATAACTATCCATATAGCAACTAATAAAATCCATTAGACAATTTACCTTTCATCTGTTTCGCTGACAAATGCAACATTTTGTCATGTTAGTCATTTTGCCATACCGAATCAATTCGTAGCCAATTTGTTAGTAAGCCGCGAGGCAATCAAGCCTTTGTTTATTTATAATCAACACCGGAAAATATGGAAGCTTCATTTAGCTATCGGAGTGAAATATCGACGAATTGAAAACAATAAAAATTTCACGGCCAAATTAACGTCGCCCGAACGACACTCGTAAACACTTTATTGGGCGCTTCGTCCGGAATCAGGACTTGGATACCAATTTTCTGTGCTGCCATAATAAACTGAGATTCCTTCGGCAATCAAATCCCGTGTTGGATGTGTTTGTTTCCCAAATTGTCTGTGTTATTCCGCACCTGACCGCCGAAAGTATTTTATCTTATGCGTAAGAAAAGAACTTTTCGCTTTTCTATGTTTGACCAATATGGTATGGGCTGGTCTGTAACTTTTTGCTTTTCGATTTGCCCTTTGCTTATGCTAATAGCACTGGATTATAGTTTAGTAGATGCAACCAATGTTAGTAATTCAGCCTAATCCAAAAAGGAAACCCGGTTTACATACTGTGTTTTATGAGACAAAGCAACAGAACTAAAGTATGTGGATTTCCTCATGATGTCTTCCTTTATAATTATAGAAAATGATATTTAATTTTGAACCACACATTTTTACATTGATATCCAAAGCTAGGACTCCGGGAGTGGGAGCGGGATTCTATATCGCTAGGCTCGCACCGCTTGAAAAATTAGATGTCCTCGTAGCTCTCAGGGGTTACTTCAGAAACCCGGAATTGGAAACAAAAATCGGGGCTATACAGTGAAGTAACATCAAGTTGTGTCTAAAAGTCGACGCGTAGCCAAGTTTTTATAGTTTTTTATTCGAACCGCATTGCTGTGGCGGTTAACACAAATGCTAGTACGCGAACTTTTATTGAACTCGTCTAGTTTTTATTGATGCAGTACAGCTGAAGCCACAAAAATTTGTACGGCGGCAAAATATTTTCCGCGGTTGGCGCGTAGGCTTTTGTGCGCCGTACAAAAGATCGGTGTACCGGTTTGATGTTATGGTTGCTTTTTTATTCGTTCGTTCCGTTGATATTCCGCTAACTGTTACAGTTTGTCGTTTGGCATTCGGTTTTTTTAATTTTTTTCTTTCGGTTTTTTCGTTTAATTTGAAATTAGAACGAATGATACTTATAATCGATCGACGGTCTATTGTGTATGACAAATACGAATGTAAGACCTACATGCATATATGACGAACCTACTTGGTTAATAGCGACCGAACTTTAAAATTATAAGAGATATTGAGAAACTTAAAATCCTTCAAAAATTAGGTTTGCTTGCTCATCCACATTCTGATCTATCCGCAATGCAGGATTATAGTAGAGAACGCAGTAATCTCGCTAAGTTACTGTAAGGAAATCGCCAGCATTAAGCACGTAAAATATTACAAATGTACGTAAGTTATTCAGCTTGCTCGTTCACTTGATGTTTGTACAAATACGCCCTAAATCGACTTACAAATAAATAACGTAACATATGAAAATATAAAGCTGTATATATACAGAAGATATTATTAAAACATCATTATATTTATAAACGGTAACAACTCAACTTAAAATTACACTCGATGCTGATGCTGGCATGAAATAAAATAAAACACGACAGATTAATAATTTGTTACAGATAGAAAAATATATATCAAATTGACAATTAAATTAGCCGGTGCTGACACTGGCGCGGTGACTGCACTATCGCAAATTGAATGTCGAGTGTTGTGATTTAGTGTATCGTAATTATTGATAATGCATTAATATATTGCGATAATTAATTAACAGATACGTGTTTGACTTTTCTATCTTGTATATGTAACTACCTTCTACATAAACCTACCTGTATTGAATATTTACAACAGGCCATCTCAATATATGTGTATAATCTTACAATTATCGTTCTTCAATGAGTTTGTACACATGTCTGATGTACACTGCGTCCACGAACTCAACCTTCACATCAGATTTGATGCCAGCAAAACATTTATTTATAAATATCTATGGAAATTTCTAAGGTAATAATTCACTCTTATAACTTTTTTCATTATTACCACTTTAGTTTCGTTGTTAAACATAGGTCTCTCAGAATGACAAGAGTTAACGCAATAGTTGTCATGTTGGCTATACGATGACATAATTTGCTTGATTATTATTATTTAAGGCAGTGGTAGCCTAGTGGTTAAGAATTCAGCCTCTCATTCCGGGGGTCCTGGGTTCAAATCCATGGCGCGCA
>DWME01004305.1:0-16568 GCA_018244795.1 Parelbella ahira ahira
GTAACGTTTTTAAACATAGCATATGTGCCCAATAATGAAGTTACAGAAACTTGTCTTTCCTAGTGATGTGGCTATTAATATGTGTAATTTAAAAATAATATGTGCACAAAGAAAATAGCTCACTCTATAACATGTAAATAATGTGGTGGCAATTAAAGTTTTTATTGATAAATCATGTTGAATAGATAACACTAACTAACAATATTAACTATTAATATGTAACTGACAATATCGGCTAACTTAATAATGGATATTATGTTAAGAATAGAACCAAGTAACATTATTTAACTAATATTTGAAATGATTCAAAACTTCATTATCAATATTATGAAATGATTTCCAATTACTGTTATAGAAACAAATACAAATCTTTTGTTAAGATATTCTTAATGAGTTTCAAAACCTTATGAATATAAATTATTGCTCTCGCAAGCTTTATATATAGCTGTTGCATTATTGTATGTATAGAAAAATAGGAGTACTCGTAACTGGTATGACCTATGGTGTTATATATTTGAAACTATTAAAACAATATGTAAAGAATAACTAATGGGGCTTAAAGTGTTTAATAGTTCATATCCAATATTTCAGAACTTTTCTCCATTTTATAACTTATACCTGATTTAATTTCAATTGAAATCGCTTTTCTGTGTTCTGAATTAAATTTAAATTTTATTTATGAGGGGTACCTTATGAATAAAATTTAAACGGTCAAAAGTCACATAGGCCTATCTATTCTATTTTAATTTAAGATTCAAATTGTTTGAAATTTTATTATTATTCTTTGTCTTTATTCCACCTTAAATTTCCCCAAATTTTTGTGGACCTTTTATTGCTTCCAAAAACACCTCTAAGCCACAAGGGGTCTGCTTTCTCTTATTTTAACAAAGATTAAACAATCCATATTAATTACATATTGACATCATACTCTTACTTCATGCTATACCAATAATAATTGACATGCCAAAACTAAAGGCCCTTTACTATCAATGGAAGGTCAAAGTATAGGAAACTATGAATAATGCAAAATCTTTTTTGGAAAATAATATAATCCTGTACTCAAGGTGTTTTTTACATTCAATGAGAAACATAGATAATAGATAATTGATAGTGAATTGATTTCATGTTCAAGGAGGAGAGAATAAATTAATTATTGATTTATTTAAGTATGAACTATATTTTCAAGTAAAATAACTAGTAAATTCCCAGGCACCAGCTGAAGTAGTTATAAGTTAAAGTGAGGTATTCATGTTCATATTAATTATGAATTCTCGCAATTAGTATCAATTTATTTTAGCACAGTGGGGTATTAGTGTGCATAAACATGAAATGGGCTTTCAGTTCAGTGGTTAATGAACAAAGCCATTGAGCCGGATGTCATGAGTTCAATTCCGAATGGATACAAATATTTGTGTGACAAGCATAAGTGTATGTTCTGTACGTAAGTTCGCACAAAGTATCTTTAATCTGTATTTAACTGTATATATGTAGTTTATAAGCAGTCTTGTAACCGTAGCTCAGGCTCTGCCAAGTTTGGAATCAGAGGCAACATGTAGAGCTGTCTCAAGACATTAGATTATAAATATAGGTTAGTATGAGCAAAATTAGTGTTAACATACAACAACCATCTTTATCATACAGGTGTTACTGGCATCCACAAACTTTGGACTACAATACAATATTTTTTTAATTACAATTGTTTTACAATGTAAGTGTTTATGGTTGTGATTTTGGCCTACCCATACTAGTCCTATAAAAACTAATACTTATGTGGGTATATTTGTTGATCCATTATGTACACTGATCACAATGCCAATCACCAACACAAAAGTATAAGATTCAATTCGTGGCCTTTATCATTCAATGAGCCCATAGATTATAGTCCAAACACTATAGTCCAAACACTATAGATAAAACCCCTGACAGTAGAATAATATAGGAGGGGTCATTGAAAAGGCAGTGATGAGAGAATTCATGTTATCCACAATGGTGAAACTTCTATTGAGTGTATGAGTATGCAGGATTCTTTACATTTAAGACTTTCTCAAGGTTTTCTGCTGTGTACAATTGATGATTTCAAACTATAACCCAGATAAGGAAGCAGTTGATTAATAAATGTATGCATGAGCCAGAAAAGATGTATTAAAATCCTTGTTTCTTGAAAGATCCTAAAAATAATTCTGCCCTGTTGACAAGACATTAAGAAAGTCCATGCTAACGAATACAACTGGGTTAAAAACTGTTTTGTCTCATTACCACACTTAATTCTACAGCTCTAAAGTTCTAAATATAACTCGTCATAGTTATATAACAATTTTATAAAGATAGATGTGACAAACTAGTAGTAGTATATTTAATATTATTGATATTATTAATCTTAAATATCTCGGGTAAATTTGATAAGGCATACTATGTATTTCTGAAATTTATCGATAAAGAGAATATGTCATTATATTTTAAAGTTATTTCATACATTGGTCTGTTCATTCACACATTCCACTCTTTAAAACCATAATTTAAGTGTTTTATTTGTCTTCGTAATAGTGATTTTAATCATGTTCTTGATTTGACAGATTTCAGTAAATCATTCTCATATTATGTTCGGAATGTTATGAGTGAAAATAATGTTTCTTTTCTAAAAATTGTCTTACACATTCATTTGTTCATTCACTCATTCATTTATTACAAACCTGTGTTAGGTTTTGTATTTACCTTATTGTAGGGTTAGTGTGATATCATAAACCTAAATAATCCAACTTTTATGATGTATCTGATGTTGGATTGTTATCACAATCTATCTAATATTTAAAAATAGACACTAATTAGCCAAATTAAAATTCTTAACAAGAAATTCATTGTTAGGAATGACAACATAATCATACCATTAAAGATATGGCAAATAATTGAAGACTTATTTTTTTTTATTACAGTAGTATTTAAGGTTTGGTTTGTTTAAGGTTACTTCATTGGCCGAGTGGTTGCAAGTGTGACTGCCTATCGGGAGGTCCTGGGTTAGGTGCTATTGGATTTGTCTAATTTGGAATTTCTAGTAGTGACTCAGAGTTTGAAATTGTGCCTGGTGTGTGGCAACAGACCCACCACCTATTCCATGGGACTTTAACATAACTGGTGAAACGTGAAAGTGTACTACACTCCTCTGCCTACCCCTTCAGGGATTACAGGCGTGATGTTACGTTTTTAAGATTTAGATTCCATTCAAATTTTATAAATCTTTTAAATTTCAACTTTGCAAGTATGTAAGGAAAACTTTTTCAATAGATCTCAATCTGAAGGTGTGGTTATTGAATACATTAAATAATTCAAACATCTTCTTTGCATATGAGATTTTTGACATATTGACCTACATATTGTTTACAACTGCTAAACATTAAATAGTTCTTTCGACAAGACCCATGCGAATGAAACAGAATTCAGCGATTGGTTAACAGCAGTAGTTAGTATCGTATTATAATTGATTTCTATTGTTGAACTAACCAACAGGGTACAAGGGTCAGCATACACGGGACATATGTATAGATTAACTGACCTAAAAAATATCTCCCTTTAATAGGCTAACCATCATACACTCAATCAAACCGTCAGCCAGTATTCAGGTCGCTAACAGAGGGTAACGTATATGAATAAATAAGTTCCTTTACATTGAGTAAACTCGATATGCGATAATATATGCATAATAAATTAACGCGGCCGGGAAAACCACATAATACGAAAATAGATTACCAAGTAACACTTACCGGATTTTAAACATTTTTCAAAAGCCGCCTTAGCAGTTACGATTTCGGGGTTTCGGTCCAAGGGTTGCGACAATGATAGTGAATTAGTAAAATATGTATTCGATTTAACTGTTTGCAACGCGGCGCCTATTTGACCTAGGCTCCGGCTGGGTATAATCATTTTGCCCATAGCCGACATGGTTACTTCAGTGACTTTTTCAAATTACAACGCAGTAACGCACTAAAATGTATTAAATAATTAAACTAGTATTGAATAACTTTGTAGGCCACAACAAAATTACAGTACCCGTTTGTTCTACACAAAAATAACGTTTACGCGGTACACCCGACCCCGCGCACACTCCCACTTCACGACACTTTGCAATCTGTTCGCAACCTGCGCTGCGAACGTCACATAGAATCGGAATGAAGTTTTGAATGAAACGAACGAAACAACTTTATATACGAACACGCAGTACCTACATATCCAATCACAAAGTAAAATTGTATGTAACCAATCAATGAATGCTGAACGCGGCAAACAAGATTTTGCAAAATACAATATCGCTTCAAAGATGTCACAAATAGAATACAATCCCATAATATATTTATTGTATGTAAATAATTTATTATCATTTTATAATATAAACACTAAAATACCCTTGAATAAATATTGTTGACAAGATTGTATTTCAAACTATTAAACATAGAGTAGGGTAAACCACTTAGTAGTTAGCCTTTTAGACAGAATTGAAATTTTCGACCAACGACTGCCTCGTTGGTCGAGTAATTGCAAGCGCGACTGCCGATCGGGCGGCCCTGGATTCAAATTACGCGTCGGGTACTAATGGATTTTTCTAATTTCAAAATTTGTAGTAGTGACGCTGAGTATGGTTGTGTGGCCGGTGTATGGCAATAGGCTCACCAACTATATACCACCTATATTCCACCTATATTCCATTGTGGGACTTAAACGTAACTGGTGAACCGTGGGGGTGTGCTACACTCCTCTGCCTGCGCCTTCGGGGACTACAGGCGTGATATTACGTTTTGAAATTTTCGACAGCTGTAGTTTAAATGTTTATTGAAGTAAATAAAATCAAGGATTATTGTTTAAAGGGTTGTAAGCTTTAAAATCTTAGGAAATTAACAATTAACGGCGTTTTTTATTTTTTTTTGGTATATTCGAATTTAATATTTTCTTGTTAAGAAAATAAAAATCTTTCGGTCCAAAATTTTTATTAGTTATCGCTGTTTTAGTTTTTGTAATTATGACACTATCATGAGAAAAAACATCACTGTAACATAGTCAATAATAAAAAAAAATTGAATATTAATTGTTTAGGTTGGCAATTTACAGCATCATGTACTTACCTATACCAAATAGTTCTACTTGGTTCTTGTTTAATTTGTAATCTGTCCAATAAAAACATATTCACATATACTAATTTTTTTTAATTTTCAGCTTTATTCATGTCTCTGCAATCTTTTCGTAACTTTTTTATTCTGAATCCACAGTTTTGTTATTCGAACGTCAACATCGCTTTTTCTGTTCTTTTTTTCTGCCGATAAGACAACCATCAGCGTCCTTTCTCGATACCTCCCTCATTGGTGCACACCCCTAAGTCATGAAGTCCAAAAACCCGCGAGAATACTGAATCGTCGTCGTTAAAATTATTACTTTTATCATAATCCAGTACTAAGTACTATGAATGCAGTACATACCTAAGCTCTAGTTCCTATGATAATAAGCTATCCAATTCAAGCCTGTTAAAGTCTGAAAATAAAATGATTTTATCACTGCGTCGGATAACATTCGATAAATAAATAATATTAAGTCGTCCATAAATTAATATGGACGTGTTCTATACTATATAATACTATTGCAAGTTCCTTTCTCGTTAACAAATATTTGCTGATAGTAGGGTTGAACGTTAACAGTATAATATATTTTTAATCTTTATTATTATTGTTTTAAAAGAATTGTTTAAAGTACCTACTGTCGTAGAAATATGTACATACAACTGCCGGTTTTTTTACTGATTGGATATACATAGAGACAAAAAGAGACCGAATATTGGAACAGAAAGTAGAGATAGACAAAGACAAACAAACCGTCTTGAAATTTCTTGTGCAGATTATTCTTTAGCATTATATCAGATTTTATTGAAGACATTATGAAGTAAGTACCTACTACAAATTTTACACATTAAGAAATTGGTGATTGAAACTATATTCTCAGTATTTATAATAAAAAGCTTATGTTTATATAATTTGCACTAACTTAAATTGGGAATCATAATATTGTGAATGTTTTTACTGTTGGACACAGACTTTTAAAATAAGAACAGGTGTTGCCATATTACGCAGAACTCTATATATGCAGAGTTCTTCACTGTGTTTTCTTTATCAATCTATCAAGTGATGTGAAATAATATAAATACAAATAATTTAGTAATGCGGTACATGTCAGATTTTCGAGTTAACCTAAACGCAAGGTTGGATTCTAAGCCACTAGTCTATCACTTACTTGTATGCTTAACTATGGGTATAGGTGTAATCAATGCAACTGGGTCCAAGTATATGGGTCAAAACATACTTGGTACAAATACTGGGTCAAAACATACTTGTAAGGTTATCGTGACTAGCCTTAAACGGGCGAATACTACAATGTTGTGATACTAGAGACTAACCAAAATTGCTACTCAGACAGACATTGATATTTGCTAACAGTGTGGCAACCCTGTTTCACTAAGCATAGGATAATCACAATTTATCGATACAAATTCAGATAAACACTATACGACGGCAATCAAAGAAATAAACATAATATTAATAGCGAGTCAGTTGCAAAATGTTCACGTCTTACATACTTATACTGGTGTTACCATGGTACGTACATAATATTCAATTATTGATCATTTCATACTTACTTTTATGGATGTAATTAAATAATTTTCTCATAATTCACTTTAATTTTTCCCTCTTTCTGTTCAAACATAAAACGCTCTTAGCAGTAGCGAATAGTGGCAGTTACAGTAGCATGTGGTTAATAGGAGATGAAAATAGTAGAGCATAAAATTGTAGTCGTATTTGTTTTATTAAATGACTTACTTACTTACTACAACACAACTTGTTTTAATCACAGGTCACAATAGCAACAGTAATTTAATAAACAAACGTAGCAGAAGCACGCCGGGTCTGTGAGTGTACAGGCATTTGGTACATAGTGCTTTCTGCCCACCCCGTAAGAGACTTGGCGTGGCAAAAGTAATAAAATACCATAAATTAATCTACAATATGGTGTACCAGATCTTTGTTATTTTTTTTATGCGAGAAACGTGATTATGCTAATAAAACTAAATCAATTCAACGTTTCCTTCAGTATGCCTCCAATACTTCCTGCGTTGCCTTTTACCTTTAACTAGATGGCGTTGCTAGTTTTTCTGAAACACGCTAACGTTTGTATCGTGGAGATTCTATAAGTAGCGGGAGAAAGAAAATCTACGTTGCAATGCATCTGTCTGTTAACATACAGCAGTGGCTACTTACCGTATTTTTGCAAGGCATAAGGCGAAATATCCTCATGCTATATAAAAGTTATGTGTTTTCTTTGGACAATTTGTATGTCGAATAATATGCAAGGGGCTTTGTTCCTTGCTTCCGTTATAGGCATGCGCAGAATGTGTCAGTAACATGATAAGTTTTATACGCTTCTTCATGGAAGTATACGATTCATTTACGAGTAGTTTAGTTGAAAAGACAATCAGATTGGACAAAATGTAATATTTGACAATTTAGTAGATATTTACAAATATCTTCTAAGTAACTTATAATAACATGCGACAGATTTTCCGTCACATTTGATCAGGCTTAAACATAACGTTAAGGATATCATTAGTAGGCTATGCCTTGTAATCACGCTTGTAAGTCACCCTCAAATTTTAAATTAATTTTGGACTTACTGAGGCTTATCCATAATACATAGATTAGCGCGATTATTAAACAAGAACTCGTCAGCTTTGTTATATTAACATCAACTATAATATTGAGTATTTTTTGTTTTATTATATTAAAGTTTGTTTATTCTTTGTTTAGTTTTAGTTTAGCATCAGTTGTAAGTAAGAACAGGACTTTAGTAAGCAAATTCTTTCCGGATGATTTTCAATTTGGCGTCGCGACGTCTGCTTATCAGATAGAAGGTGCATGGAATGTTGATGGTAAAAAATGTTTTATAATCTCTTAAAATTACGTCAAAGGCATTAAACCCGGATTTAGTCACACCCGGGGTTTTTAAAATTTTTATGTACATTGATTCTATACCATAATGTAAATACGAACAATAACATCGTCAAGGAACCCACACATTGGGTATTAGATCCTACAATAACTGTAATCTTTTCTGAGAAGTATGAAGCCTGCTAATATAAAGTTAGACAATTTAATCATCATCAAATTAATTTCATTCCAACATAATACTCCTGTTAAAGAGTGAAATGATGAGGGAGTTGATGCTGACAATAACGTAGATGATATTTTTTTTTAATGAATATGACTTCTTTCTTGTAGGCAAGGGAGTATCCATGTGGGATTATATGGCGCGCACCGCGCCTGATATGGTAGTAGACGGTACCAATGGGGACATTGCATGCAACTCTTACTACTTGTACAAAAGGGACGTTGAAATGTTAAAAGAACTTGGCGTCGATAGTTACAGATTTTCTATCGCTTGGACGAGAGTCCTACCTTTCGGCACACCAGACTATATCAATCCTCTCGGAATCTCTTACTATAACGATCTGATAAACGAACTCCTAGCCAATGGAATCCAGCCATTTGTTACAATGTACCATTGGGATTTGCCACAAACTTTACGCGAGAGAGGGGGATGGCTGAATGAGAACATTGTCGATTGGTATGGAAATTACACAAGGGTTCTATATGAGAATTTTGGTGATCGCGTAAAAAAATGGGTGACGGTAAACGAGCCACACATCCATTGTTACTTGAGTTATGGAGTCGGTTGGCATCCGCCAGGTATCCATTCTCCAGGTGTGGCGTTCTACGAGTGTACCAGGAATGTACTATTGGCACACGCAAGAGGATACCATATTTATGATAAAGAGTTTAGAGCAAAACAGGGTGGTAAAGTCGGCATCGCCAGTAGCGTGGAGTGGCCGGTCACAGCCAGTAACTTAGATGATGACGCTGAGGCTGTACTGGATTTTATGGCATTTAATGTAAGTATAAAAACGGAACGTATACATACATTTTCAACGTTAAACCGATAACTGCCATATCTGTATAATATGCCAATCAGGCCTGGTACTAATCAGATAAAATAAAATAACATTATAATAAAATCGGCTTAGTTCTCTGGGGACCATTTAATTCTCGAGAATTTTTCCTCGTTAGATATGGGTATCGAAATACCTTCGATAGAGGAATGAACGAAATTGTTATGAAATCAAAACAACTTTTAGAATACGAATAAAAAAGTTGATAATGATACGTTAAATGAATTCATTAAAACACCTGCAACAGTAGACATTTTTCACTTACATCGAACAAAAGTATAGGAACTATTTATGCTAGTTAATCTACTTAGTTAAATAGTATATATTGAATATTAATACTTATTATTAATAACTTAAATTGGCAGCTATTAGGAACAGGGTTGTTAAAACATCTATATAAATCTTGATATTTCTAGTTAACATTAACGGATAGTTCATTATTTTGGTCATAAATGCTCATTTTATCAGACTATATTTTCAATTCGTCACTTTGGGTTTCTATGGGGTGCACAGAGAGAGTCGAGTACCAGATATCTCTATCGTTACAAGCTTGACGTGCCTCTCCAACATTCAATGTTCTCTTCTTTTTGTTTTACTTTTGCAAAGCTCTGACTCTTATCATCCAGTACTTACCTAACTTATTTGGTCAAGATCGGTTTAAGAACTTTAAGATATTTAAGTATATTGTAGGGGCACGAATCTGGTTATAATTACAGTTTTACTGCCATTTTGTTTTATTACTTTCCAGGTAGACCACTATCTACAACCAATATTCTCCAAAAAAGGGAACTATCCTGAGAGGCTAATCAAACGGGTAGCTGAAGCCAGCACACGGCAAGGCTACAACGAATCGAGGTTGAAACCTTTAGATCAAGAACAGATCAGCTATTTACGAGGATCAGCTGATTTCTTAGGATTAAACCATTATACTAGTAAAGTCGTGTATCGAAACGAATCACTTAATGGTACGTTCGTGGAACCTTCGATAGACGATGATTTATGGGTTGGGACATATGGGGATCCATCTTGGCCACATGTGTCCAATGTCTGGTTATTTGTAAGTATTAGGTACTTACTACAAAAGTATTCTATGTCGTGTATATTCAAAAATCTTACAAAACCATTAAACATTGTACATGTATTTATTTAACTTACTGTTTACATTTGAGCAAATTAAGGATTTGTCTTTATAACATTTGCAAATAAGACGTATCGCATCTCATGATTAGTGTTTTATACGGATTTTTCCCATTTATAATTTTCAGGAGTACGCTCCAGGTTTCTACGATATACTAATGCATTTGAAAAATACCTATGATAACCCGGAAGTGTATGTCACAGAAAATGGCCTGTACACAGAAAATCAGACATCTTTAATTGATATTCCAAGGGTGCAATACTACAGGAACTACATGAGTGCCTTGCTGGATGCCGTTTATGACGGCGTCAACGTCAAGGGTTATTTTGCGTGGTCTCTAATGGATAACTTTGAATGGACAAACGGATATCTGTAAGAAAATTATCTGAATTCAATAAAACATCAAATGCCAGTACTTGAGTATTTCAAACATTTTTATTGTTATCGTGTTTGGTCAAATGCCTTCTGATTACTTCCGTGAAATTGTTGTTTTATCGAAGGATTTGTTAATTTATAATGAATTAATCAGTAAAAAGTCCACACTAATAGCAGATTTATCACAAAGAAAAAACTTGCTTCATAGCGTTAAATTTTTGTATAGGGATTTGTGTAACGTAGGGTCGAAACTACGATTGACAATAATATGTACATTGAATTATGAAGTGCAATAAGTATCACGCATAAAAAAGTTTCAATTCTATTACAGTTTTCAATTTGGTCTCTACGCAGTGGACTGGGCCCATCCTAACAAGACAAGGACTGCACGTAAATCGGCTTTATTCTACAAAGAAATTATCAGAAGCAGAGTCATAGATTATAAGTACGAAGTCGATCCATACGCAGCTTTGAGCGGAGGATATGTTCACCAAGCACAAGTTTTTTGTATATTTGTCCTAGGGATGTTACTAATATATTAATATTTATTTATTAAAAGACAATTTATCGTACAGATATCATATATGTGACGTGAGAATTATTAGAATCTGCTTGTGATTTGCTAATTGTGTTATTAAATAACAATCGATGTTTAACGTAGCATGTGAATATTTAAAACTGAAAAGGAGAAATATTTAAAAGCTGAAATGTCTGCAGCGTAGCCAGATATTTTTGTAGGTTATTATATACTGTTATTAACGTTGACTAAACGAAAAGCAAAGTGCCTTGACAGGACTATATATTTAAGTAGGTTCACGAAGAAAACATAAAGCCGCTTAGCATAGAAGATTAGTGGCGTGGTGTTACTTTAGGACCTAAACAGATCTTTTTAATATAGCTGTCACGTTCTGTGTTAAGTCCGAATGTCTTTTACACGTTTTGAGACTTCAAATTATTGTACAGGTTCAATAGAGTAAACTATCGTTATGGCTATAAAATTGGAAATATTATTCTCCATGATATTTACTACGATTGGGCAGTACCTACACAGTAAAACAATTAATCCAATATTATGATTACTTCTAAACCTTAGTGAACACATTTATATTATTATGAATTGACCCACTCTTCCATTGAGAGTGACCTCAAAAGCCTCAAAATCAATATAAAAGTTTTTGAATTGAAATATTCGATTCCTCTGACTAACACTGGTCTTATAACCAGGTATAGATACATAAAAAAAGAACAAAATACCCATGGAATTTATTATATTGAATATAAAACAAATTTTTTTCTAAGCCTTTTTGAATATCAAAGGAGTTAATATACGTAACATCAACAAATAAGGTGCAATATGCCATCAGTAATCACTTTTGCAAGTAGATTATTTGTAATTCATTAACCAGACAAATGAGCACAAATGAGCTTTTATTAGATGTACTTTACAATCTAGAAATACAAGATCCCATGACATCTGAACTTAATTTGTATAACCCTGATACTTTTTATCGTTTAGTTTGTGGGAAAAATTGTAACCTGGCTACACTAGAATAGGTCAGTACGTTTTTTTAGGTTGCCATGACAAAACTACATATTTACTCATTTTTATTACATTCAAATAAAACCTTGTCAAAAACTGTGGCCTTTGAACAAAGAGTGTATGGGCTTTTAATTTGAACATCATAATGTTCTTTATTCTTTTCATAAAATTAAATTTTATTTGCACCTTATTTCATGTTTCGTAAATCTAATATAATAGTAGCGAATAACCATTAACCAGTAACCATTCCTATAATTTATTTTGATTTCATTTCATTGAAACTAATATTTAGTTTTTAATTTATTTCGGTAATGCTGATAAGTATTTAGCTGGTTAAAATAAAACTGAATTCAAATATAGCACAGTCGTTCCAAAAACAAAACAAGAGTATAGACAAAAATCTTCTTTCAGGGTGTAGGGTATTGCCAAGTCTGTAATTGACCGTAAAATTATGTTAATCTGCTTGTAAAATAAATATATTACTATCATACCTTTATTTATTGCTGTAATCGATAAATATCAATATTGATATTTTAAATAATTTGCTGATATATCTATTTTATTATAAAAATATGTTATCTTTTATGCTATTTTAGTCATAAAATATTACTGTTACTCGTGCATATTAGACATTATAGCAAATATTTAAGAAATGTCTTTAGGAACAAAGTATATTTACATAATAATATAAGTAAATAATTTAAAACAAACAATAGTCAACCGTACTTTTATTATCAAAACTGTGTTATCTAAGAGGTTTTTTCTTGTTTACACAATTATATACAATTATTAGTCGGATGCTGAAATGTGTCGAAGTAAGAAATGTAAATTATACAATTCGTAAAGTAATTATGGAGGGTAATAAATCACGGTAAAATATTTATTACGCTGACAACTTTTATCTTGTGATAGGTCACGTGACGGCACGTGAAATGGCATAGACAATACACCCATTCGTCAGTTTTCGGGCGAGGAGGCAGCGCAGATTGGTGTCAGAGCGGTTTGCCAAAAGAAAACTGAAACATGGCAAAAACTATGTCGGATGCTCAGGCCAACAGGGAGCATGCCCTGGTCGTATCCCGCGACTTCATATCCCAGCCCCGTCTAAGTAAGTACAAGCCTGTACATTTACGCCACTTATACGTATTTAGCTTAGTCCCGGAACGTCAAATCGAAATATCGATTTTGCCGTTCCTGTAATTTGTTTTGGCCTGTCCGCCAACTTCTGCAGGAGTAGCGTATATTCCAAATTGTGGAAAGGATTAGTCTTTTGAAATCCTTGATAAATAGTATGTAATTAGGTAATTCGCCTCCCTGAGAATATTGATACTCTAGGAAGACATAACATTATGGAAATTCTGGATTGCTGCATTGTTGAGTGTTTGTCTCAGAATTACGTAAATCTTATCCTCTAAGGTTTCAAAAAATTGTGTTCGAAATTTTCTATTCTAATACGACAATTTTTTTTTCCGTCGTCCATTACCTGATTTTTTGTGTTAAATTGGGAGGTCAAGTTCTCATTCATTCATCCTACAGGATATAATCTATTTCTAGTTCGATACGTCAATGAATAATGATATAAACCTTGTGATTTGTGCCAAAATAGATTTTCATAATTATTCTTTATGGATATGAGCTGTTACCATGTAATTTGTCAATGAACTTACATATGATCATTCCAATAATATAATCATTATAAAATTTATAATTTATATTGGTAGACTGATCCTTAGTCTAGTTTTTAAACATATAATATATTGTATAGTTACTTACACATATTTTATATTCGTTATTTATTATTACTATTATTTGCTTTGATTAAAAAAAGAAAAAATGGAATTATTTGATAATATAAAACTACTGTTTAAATGTCATGTGATTTGAATGTCAGTTGATCAGCTGATCAAGTAACCTAAAATTTTGTTTATTCAGAGATTCTTGATTTCATATATTGCTTTAATTAAATAAAAAAGATTTTCCACACTTGTTTGACCTGTAACATGGAATTATTTTCTAAAATTTAGCGCAATAACAAATACCTTTAAATATGACCTAACATTGGATGGTCATGCAATTGAAATAAAAATTTCTATCACACAAATATAAAAAAAAGGTGTGTGTCTCATGTGATTCTGTTGTGGTATATATTAAAAATCTAGATGGAGTATGTGATCTGTTTTATTTAGAGAGCAACTTTGTGTTAACTTTATCTGTTACAAGATAACACAGAAAAGTTAAGACTGTTAATCTTGGTGTAGACATAAAGTTTAAAAAGCCCAAATAACATTTGATACTTGGAAAGTAGAAAAAAATTTATGTATTAAAAATGGTTATGTATATTTTATACTCTATCACAACCTCCTAAAGATATTTGTTACACTGGAAATGTGATTAGTATGAATCCTCCACTAACCTTCATTCCATCACCGACCCCCTAGCCAGCAGGAACCTTTAGTTAACAGATTAAAGGACTATTAGCATTTAAATCTCATCTTATATTTGTAATAACAATATCTGCTACTTCCTACAGCATACAAGACAGTGTCTGGTGTGAATGGGCCGCTGGTAATCCTCGATGAGGTGAAGTTTCCCAAGTTCTCAGAAATTGTCCAACTGAGACTTGCTGATGGCACCCTACGATCTGGTCAGGTATGTATTTAATATGTGCAGGATGTGAATACAATTATACATCGGTCATGGTTAGTAAATATTGGATGTACATATATTATGAGCTAGTAGACTTTATTCACCTTAGAGAGTGTTATGGTGAAGCTGTAGGCAGAAAAATGTCTTTTTTTACTGATATAGCAAGTGATATTTAACTGAATACATTTTATTTGTAAAGAGGTGCAGCAGTATGTAAACTCAGACCAACTGGACTAGAAGCCAGAATTTTAAATATCTGTGTTATCATTGTTGACTGTCTGTAACCCCAAGGCTGTTTCTAAATTTTAGGTATTTATCAACTGAATGACTGAAACAAAGTTAAATGTACAATAAATTTGAATGTACTAAGTAGTCTTAGGTGCAACTATCAAATATCTTGTCCACTACTCAATAGGTGCTGGAAGTCAGCGGCACCAAGGCCGTTGTCCAGGTTTTCGAGGGCACGTCCGGTATCGACGCCAAAAACACGCTTTGCGAATTCACAGGCGACATTCTGCGCACCCCCGTATCTGAAGACATGTTGGGTAAGACAACTTCAGACCATAATCAGACCAAAGTTCATGTCTAAACCTATATCGAGGCATTGTAGCAGGGGCATGAATTGAATAAAAATTAATTTCATTATTACCCTTATAAACGAAAAAAAAAATAGATGAGATGACGAAAACGGAAAAAAATTTATTATAAGCATGCATTTTATAGGTGCATTAATTGTACCGTGTATTTTTAACGGCGAGTAATTGAAAAGAAATCGCAGAAAGATGTTTTAAAGTACTTCAACGCGGACAATGTTTTTTGTTATTTTTTCGTGTGGCAACATTATTTTTATATTGATTTTCCCCGCGCCGCGCCCTACTATAGATAAAGATCCGCGCAGAGCGTCGAATTATTTTAATTTTACGTTTTCTCCTAATGTATGCGTCCAAATCCAAATAACATGTTGTTAAAGACAAAATTTATCTTCATAATATTGTCTTCGATATGAAACAACTTTTGTTCGTAAGGATTAATAAGCCATGCCTAAAACTAATGCTCGTATATCACCTTTTAATTTGGAACAAATTTTAACGTAACTAATACTGGGAATTTCAATTTCGAAAAACCCAACTTTGGAATGATCACTCAGGAATGATCTTAGGACTATTCAATTGCAGTCACGTTTGCGACCACGCGATCTATGATAAAAAACTTGTATGTTTGAATATAAAGAAGCCTTGTTTTCGTCATTTATGCCCGTATTTTGATATATGTCTGAAAACAGATTATGTAACGTGACGTCATAATTTACATTTTTCACATCCCAGGACGTGTCTTCAACGGCTCCGGTAAACCCATCGACAAGGGTCCCCCGATCCTTGCTGAGGACTTCTTGGACATCCAGGGTCAGCCCATCAACCCGTGGTCTCGTATTTACCCTGAGGAGATGATCCAGACTGGTAAGCATATACATAATATGTTTGCTCGAGTAATTAAACTTTAACATTCCAGCTTTGCAACAAATAACCAATTAATGAGTATTCCACTTGCTACTAGAATAAAGACAAGACGCTTGTTCAAAGTGTTACTGGAAATAGAATTAGGGAATTATGCACCTTTTTTCTCGATGCCCTTGCAAGATCTGGAATTATTATTTTTTTAGTTTATTCTTCGCGCAAGTCAAAAATTATAAAAACATTTCCGATATAGAGGTTTTGTTGCTGCGTAGTGACCGTACGGCGCATTCAGTTCAAAAACTGCAATAAACACGCCACGCGGGCGCAGCCGCGAATTACTGCTAGTTACCTAGCAAAATATATGTATGTTAATAGATCATGAAG
>DWME01004306.1:0-16566 GCA_018244795.1 Parelbella ahira ahira
TATTGAGAGGGTTAAGGCCATAGTCTGCCACGCTGGCCAAGTGCGGGTTGGCAGACTTCACACATCTCAGAAAATATATTTTTTTATAAATTCTAAGATGTGCAGTTTTTCTCACGATGTTTTTCTTCACCATTAACAAGTGACATTTAAACTTAAAACACACTTATAGAGGTGCGCGCCATGGATTTGAACCCAGCACCCTCAGAGTGAGTGTGAATTCTTAACTACTAGGCAATCACTGCCATTACAACATATGAAAACAAATACTCTATTTTTATTTAGTGGTTTTTTTATTAATATTTTGCAACAGGACCTGTGCTTTGTACAACATTGTACCTACTGTTAAAATAAGGAACTATGTGTTCGATTATTTTGTAAACTCTTTCCGGGAACTGGAACAAGTGTTGCTTAGACTTACTTTAGAGCATGCACTAAATGTTCACAAGCTACTTATTATTCCCTAACACATATTACAAAAAACATCTTACGTTTTTTTAAGATATTTGGTTCTTTTCCAAAAACATATGGGTGATCGTCCATTTTAAACTCAGGTTGTGGATGACCAAGTTGTACGCCAACAATCAACAAGTCATCATTTCGCAAATCATTTTTAATGCTAAATGAAAAGCTGACTGTTTGCATTGGCTTCACCTACAATAAATTACACACTAAAAGTATATTTTATTATTATAACTGATTAGGCTCCACCTGCCAGTACTTTGGCCTGTGATGTACAATTACAACTATTTAATTGCAACAATAATGGATATACAAAGGTTTTACAATCGAAATGGCTCTATCATAATTTGCTATAATCAGCATGCAATCTTTAATCATTTCTTAGATGTCATTGTATTAATATTGATTATGTCAACACAATTTTATATTTTATCATGTTTCTGTTCCACATCCCCTCTGCATCCCCAACTTCCCCTTATAAAACATGTGAAACTACTTTATAATTTATAGATCAATTGAATGCTCTCAGATATTTCCTACTATCATCTATGATTCTCAGTATTTTTAGGTTTTACAAATCAAACTCTAAATGATATTATACAACATCTAAGTATCCATAGATATTTTAAATATGATGAGTGCAGAATAATAAAATATTTCTGACAGTAACAGTCATTAAGAGATGAGCATTGAGTACAACTCTTTAATTACATGATATGAAATATGATAAAACACTTCAAATAAGGGCACACACTAAGATTGCATAGTACATACTGTTTAGAAACTTCAATTGCAATATGAATACCAAAATTTCAGACCAACTTTAGTCAAAGAGATACCCATTCAGACATCAAACTCAACCCTAGGTGAGGGAGTACACACAATGTCTTACATACTAAAATGGTGTTTAATAACTCTGTATGATGACTGCCTTGTTAGTTGAATGGTTGCAAGCAAGACTGCTGAGTCAGAGGTCCTGAGATTGATCCTCTAATCGGAACTTATTGGTTTTTGATCCCCAAATCAGGATTTATTGGGTTTTTGTAACTTGAAGTTACTATTTGTAGCTCTAAATCTGGGATTATGCTGGCTGATCATTAGGTGATTATTAGGCTGACCACCACAATGAATGAAAGGATGAAACATCAGAATATACAACACTGCTCTACCTACCTCTTCAGTAGGAGACAGGCATTTTTTAGTACATCTTTTCATAATAATTTGTATGATTATGAAAATTACTGAAGGAATGACAAACAACTTACTTGCAACCTAATTTTTAGATTATCAGTTTTCTCAACCTTTACATGGGGTGCATCAGGTGACTTTTCACTCTCTGCTTTACAATAAATAAACACACCATCTCGATTCTTGCTGAAGGTGGTCCTATAAAACAAATATAGAATGTTTCCAGAATGTTATACCAGAGTCACAGTTTAGTTTGGACAAGCAATATAGTAAGTTGTGAAGAACTTGTATTACTTAAATTACATCAAAAAATCTTAGTCACACATAATTAAAAAAATAAACTTGATGGTATTGAACTTAGCTAACAAGCCCTTAATATTATAAAACAATATGACAAAGCTGCAAATAATATGACCAAAGAAGTTTTTAATATTATTTGTAGGATATAGTAGGGTAAAAAATTAATTGAAGTGTTTTATTATGCTTATTAGTGTTTGACAAAAGAAACTACATATTAGATAAAGAAACTTGGTTCTTTCTGTATGTTCAAAATAGATCATGAATGGCACATTTTTCCTAGTGTTATTTTGGAGTAGACACTAAACTAAATAGTTCCCTATAAAACTGGTCAAAATGGAATCAAAAAGTTCAAATGGATATGAACAATTTTCGATAATATAAGCTGGATGTGGGTAGCCAAGGATGGAATGTAATGGCACTTATTGGGAGGGAGTAACTATACAACCTTTCACCTATCTGAAAAGTACCATCATCATGTCTATTCCAGCAGTGTAACAGTAAGCTTATGATAATTATGGTATTAAGATCTGGTCAGAGAATTTTATGTTGTAGCCTAAAGCTTTCAAAGTCACGCAGCAATTTTATTAAAAGCATCACATGACCAACTTTATGTGGACTATAATTCTCAACATAGGATACCACTTATAAATATAAAAATATATGAATTATTGAGCTTTAAGTTATTATATTAGTTTCATATCTACTATAATTATGCTAAGCATTTGTCCTACAGTTAATAATTTGTAATAAATAATTATTACTTACTTATTAATGTTATACTTGAACAAGATTAGGTTGCAAATATGTTTAACACTTTGAATATGTTCAATAAGAGCGTCTTCGTCATAATCCTTGTCCACGATACCACATACATTGCAAAATGTCTCCATTTTAAAAATTGATGTATTCAGCCTTATGTATTAATTTATTGAAATAATACGAATACACTTATCAGACTTAAAATATCCGGCAGATAACTATGATTGTTTTTACGAACTAGGGAAGTACCACTGTGAGTTTTATAGTAAAAATGATCATTTTTAAAGGAAAACGGTAATACTCTATTGCTAGTTCTAAGTCTCCTAGAAACGAACAAAGTAAATCCCCGTACAAAAACGTTACTAGGAAAAAGAAACAGACTAAAATGGAGTTTTCGGGTGTTGCTATATATCAGTAGCAAAAAAGCTACTTCCTTGGTTGAATTTTATAGACTAGGTAATAAGTCCAAACTGTTGAAAGATATATTATGTTATTATATTAATTGCTGACATCCACATTATTTATAAAATTTTCGAACTTCAAGTGTCCCGTACGAACTGTTTAGTTCTTAGACCCAACCTAGAAATGACTATTATACCTACTTGCAATACATACCTATCTTACTACAAATTTTGTTTCTTTTTTTCTTTGTGATTGTGTAACTTTGTTACGAATTTATACAAGTAAAATTTATTATAACAAAAGAAATAAACATGATGATAGTTTTTACTTGCCGACTACCACATTATAACGACTTCTTACATTCAGCAAAGTCGACAGTGCTCTAAATATTTAGAAAAATAAAAAAAGTAAGGGAACGAAGGAAGAGCAACTTTTTTATTTTCAATCTTCTTTTTTTTCTTTTCAATATTTCGTGCAAATTTTAACTAAATATTCAAATGCCGCTGCGCGAATTTCGGGTGCGAGATAAATCCGATAGAAGTAGTCTATTGAAGGGAATGTTACAAATACCATGCTGAGGAAAGAATTAGAGTTTTGATTCCTTGCCAGTGTTTCCAATTTCAAGGTATATTATATATTTTAATGTACCGTAAGGTTTCTTTTTATGCGGATTATTTTTATGCCATTTTGAAGCTGTGCGGTTTGTATTTCATCCAAAAATTTCTTGGACAAACATATGCACATATAGGCTTGTGAAGCCCGCGTATAGACAGTATCCAAAAATCATAGAACGCTCAAAGCTCACTGCATTTGTTCCAGTAACACATAACGTCTAGGGATTTTTATGACAGCTAGATCTACTTTAACTCTTCACAACTAGATGTCAGTGATTTGTTTTCCATTGAGTGAACTTTTCAATTCGGCGATTCCCCTTGTACATAATACTTACCATCGACAAGTCGCTATTACATCATTCTGAGTTTAGCATTAAAAATTATTTAATGAATAAATTATACACCGACGAAAATGAGCTTGAAATAATAAATTTACTGACTTTTATTACAATTTTATATACCTACACAATTATGTATGATAAGTCCTGTAAAATATTTTTATAATGTGAAGGACTTACTAAAACCTGAGCGCATTTTGAAGTGTTCACCTTATTCATTAGCCTAGTCTTACTTGTAATAAAAACAAAATACAATATATTATATTATGAATACAATATAGGTGCATGAAAACGGGAAAAAATTAAATAAAATTTACAAACAAAAATCATCAATCAAGTCAGAAAAATTTATTGCAAAAAATACTTTTTTCTGCTGTTCTTGACATTAATTAAAATAATATCGATATACGTGTCGAAATATGATATGACTTATCAAGATGTTTTTTTCCACAACATTAAATATACTCGTGTGTATGGTGAAGCGAACGCATGTACATAAAAAAAGCCACATCACTCCTATAATCCGCGAAGGGGTAGGCAGAAGATGTACATTATGTATAGGACATACATTAATGTAATTGATATCATTAGGAATGATTTAACTACATGCGGGTACTATTTTCGTTAGATCAAAAAAAATATTTATAATTATAAGTATAGATACGCATTTCGTTGCCAAAAGCTGCTTATCAGAAGCTATTGATGAATTAATTCGTTCGCGCGCTATTAATATACCGCGTCTTATTGTTGTACATCATTGGATCAACATTCGTCATTTGGAAACATAAAAGCATCACCGTTATTGACAATTTTTCGTAATCTGTCTTATTGACAACCTTAAGGGCTGCTTAAATCTTTTGCTTTTTGCATTGGCTATGAATTTGTGTTAACTTTAACCGTATCGGTGTAACATTGCTCGAATGGGATTCGAACTCCTTCTATTTAATTATTAAATTTTCAGAATTTAATAGATTGTAGACAAGAACCATTGTTTTTAATTATTGCGTATGTTTTTGTTGCGTAACAAAAACAAAATATATAACAAACACTTTCTATGGTTTATTGGGTGCAATGTGGTTCAGGTTTCTATTTATTTGACACAGGTCGTAAAAAGCTATATGGAGTAATACGAAAGGTATAGACAATAACAATACACGTGCAGGCACGAGGGAACCTTTATTAGTAAACAGCGAGCACTCTGGAAGCTATTGTATATATGTTATTAGTGTTAGGAATACAGATCAAATTATGGTGATGTTAAACCAGAATCATTGCGGATTCCGACTTAGCGGCGGCTTGATCCTCGTGCTGCGAGTGGAGCGGGTAGCGGTAGACGTTGTTGAGGTACCACAGCAGGTTGCTATCGATGGCGTAGCCCAGCCCGGTGCAAACGTGAAACACGTCGTGGCAGTGGAAGCCGCGAGCGCATTTCTGTCCGTATACGTCATAGCGCATTTTCTCCGAACACTGCTCGCCGGGACCCTGTTCAAAATGTTCAAATTAAAAAGTCATTGCTTAGTTCAAATTATAAATTAATTTATCGAGAGGTTCTGGGTTCGATCCTCAAATCTCCAGAAGAAGTTACGTTTTCCTACTTGAAATTTCCCGTAGGAGTTCGCAGGCTGTATTTATGCCCGCTGTATGGTAATAATCTCATGTCCCAGTCCATGGTGCGTTAAAAACGTAAATGTTATGACGTGGAAGTCTACTACACTTCACTGCCCACACATTCGGGTAAAACTAGTATTATACAGGACTGTTGTCAGAATAAAAAGGGTCTTCCTTTCTGACCCAAATTGGCAGACGGCGTACCAACGCATATATACATAATTAAATATGTTTATAAAGCGCAGTATGTTTACCGCCCGCACACGCGAAGACCACGCGCAGAACGTGCATAGAGTGTCGCGTGCGGCACAATCGGTACTTCTTTCTTTTAACGTGCCTTCAATGCAGTAGCAGGCTTTAATATTAGTTTGGATATAAAATCTATTATTCACACAATATTGTCACACATTATTGTAAGCAGCGGACGTGCACATTAGGATGGTTATAACTTATTACATGCCGCAAAATTGATCCCGCGAAACAAAATAACAAGACAATTATACAGCGTTGCAATTGGAACATGACAACGTGTGTTTCAATGTTGTTGTGGGGAAAAGGATAAAATAAGTGACGTGTTACGTCGACGCGCGCATCGTCGTCCCACGCAAAAAGTATACTCCGATCTGTTTTCCCACGCGCCAAATATGTGTGCCTCAAAGAAGTATTCACCAACCATCGTCATCAACATCATCATCAATATATTATAGTGCACCGCTGGACATAGGCCTCTACCGATGAGCGCGCTTGTGCATTCACCAATAGATATATTCAAAACATTTCTCTCACCCTGTAACAGTCGAGCCGGTTGCCGCAGACCTCGTTGACGTAGGTACCACGGTCGCACCTCTTATACAGCCGGTCCCCCCTCAATATGTTGCACTTCTCGTTATTCGGCAGTAAGTTGTCTGTGCCCTCACACACCGGGCACTCCACCAATATCCTATTAAAACCCAACCAATTTTATACAATAGATTCTCAAAGACTCATAGCCAGCTTACCAGCAGGCTGACTCAATACGAGGACTTTCTATTACTCGTAGAAAATCCTTGTAAAGGGTTTGTGTATTAAGTAGGTACTTATTATTTACTGATAAATACATAGTACATTACTTATTATATCTACTATTATGATACTTAATATATCTACTGATAATACTTAATACACAAGGCGGTCGTCATATTTCGAATACCACTCATTCGCCATTTGTTTTATTCAGTTAATAAAAACTTGGGTTTCGAAGAACCCTAGGTTTTTGGTTCAGTTTTGACAAGAAAAAGTTCTTGGATGCACAACAGAAAGAGTTGCTATAAAAATGTTTTTCGATTGCGTGATATAATATAACGAAGAATCTATAATACTACTTACCTAGGTTCCACTCTCCGTCGACTTGTGGACTCGAACAGCTGCAGGCGGTCGCGTACAGTATTTAAGCGACACTGAACAGCTACAACAGTTATAACCTTTGTATACAACTTATTTTGTTAAATGTATATTGTCTCATCAACATCCTGTTTCTGTCCATTGCTGAATGTAGGCTTTCCAACACCTCTCCTCATACAGCCGCTGCGAGTCCCGTTCTGTGTCCTCACTAAGCCTAGCTGGAGGGCGCAGGCCACGTGCAATATGATCATAGACTTTTCTGTCATTGCATATTCACTTCAAAGACTATTTGGTCAAATATATATAAAATTCCTTCTCGATGACAGACGTGCCTAGTGCCTTTTTATGTATATTTAAACAAAAACATAATATGTCTAGCAAATTAAATTTGAAGCATTTTATAAATAGCACATAAATAAACACCCGAATTAAATAATTTTATTTATAATATTGAGAACATTTAAAGCACCATTTAGATATTGAACACGGACTGAGTCCCGGATCAGTTACCCTGACATGTCGTTGGACTCCTCCCTTTCGATGAGGTTGCGCGAGTCGTACTCGTTGCGGTAGTGCGCCAGGCAGGCGCCATTCAACAGTACAAATAAAACCAAAGAATGCATTTTGGTCCGAGTTCTGTGAATTTACATTATAATAATTAATAAACACTCCAGCTTTCAGATACCGGCCCATTCAGAAGTCAAAAGTCCCCGAAACGGACGAGCGTGTATGAAGAAAGTAATATTTAAAAAAAATACGTCACGTTTGTAAGGACAGAGTTTTGTGCAATCGGTGCTATCTGTCTACCCAGTGAGAGACCCGGAGTGACGATATAATAACAATAAAAACAAACCGCACTCAGTATGGTATCCTAACAATATATATACGAATGCCATAGTACAAATATTTATCTGTAGTAATACTCATAGAACTACCTTTTGTTTAGATAATACTGTCTTTGAAATATGTGCATGTTTGAAATATCTACTCTGAAGACGATATTCAGATTGTGTGAATGAGCCAAACGTTAGTCATTGTCGCGAATTCGAAAATACTAGGAATCTATTATTTACAGTGCGGTACCATGTGTTACATGTAAGAGAGACATGGAAATGTAATACAGATATACCGCCTGCTTTTTCATTACAAACTCGATAAACGACGAACAGAACGAGCAATGGCGATGAAAATTCATTTATTGTTTTGAGAGATGTGTAGAATATCGCGTTGTGTGCGTCGTGCGCGCCTCGTGGCTGCCGGCGGTCAGCAGACCAAGTCGCATTGTTTGTCGCGCCGTGGCTTGCACCACGTACTGAAATCTATTTTGATGCATTCGCCATTCGTTTCCGCCGGAAATATCGCCGCAAAACATGTTGTTTATAGACAGACTGTTATTCTTCTTGTTTATTGAACTGAGAGAAGTTTGTTGAAATAAAAACAAAATACCTACGTTTTCTATGTTAAGAATATGACTTCATAAACCGGTTTTATTTAACACATAAATCTTGCTTGTTTATGGGTTCACTAATTTCTTTATATCAATACATTTGACCGCTGCCGACTCGTTTTCTTAATTTTAGGATGAATATAACCTGTCAGATAATAAATAAGACCAAAGCAGTTAAATACTGAAATAAGAGGTTAATTCAGTCAAGTCAAGTCACTGACTTGGAATTATATATATCGTAAGACGTCAATAATACCGAACACATCGGATTTTTCTCTCTTGTTTATTTTCACGCAACACTGCTGGGATTGTTCGGTTTGAGTCCGTACTTGGGCGTTTTCAAAGAGACTTGGAAGATGAAGTGAGTAAAATAAATTGGCACAGGCCGTGCGATAAGTGGAAAGAATGCTGCTGCGTGCGCAAGCGCCGCGCCGCCCGCCCAGGCGGCCGCCCACCGAATGCGCACTCGAGTGTCACACTTCGTGCAACGTACATGTACTAGTGCAAGGACTGTGCTCAATATTTTTACGATACTCTATAATACCATACTAAAATTCAAATAAGTGCAAGAAAACAATAAAAATACCATTTAACAGTTGTGACCTTTGAAATTAATATTTTGGACGTGAACAATGGGTATGATTTCGCGAGTGCGTGGCAGAATCAGAAGCGACTCCTTCTCGAAGATTCCCACAATCAAATCTGAGGACAAAATAGCAAATACTGGTAGGTACAGTTTTTAATTTAAATGTTTTCAGCTACATATTATTGGGATCCCTTAAAAACCTAAATATCAACATTTAGAGAAAGAACGAAATCAAATGTACCTATACTGTATACAAGTTGCGAACCTAGCATACTACTTCCATTAAATTGATGACTTTACAAATTATACTGAAGTATTTCTATTCTAATCCATATTCGTACAAATATATAAAAATCAAATGTGTACATTTTAAGCTGGTTAAGTGGTGAAGTTTTGATTGTAGTGTGGGTGATATCGCTGGTGCTGCTGCTGCCGTACTGGGCGCCGCGGGGGCTGTTCGTAGCTCTGGGCGGTGCGTGGCTGATGGCGGCCTACACGTGCCTAGTGCTACCCGTCCTCATATCGGCCAACTACAAGTATCCAGCGAGATGGTATCCAGCTGTAGCCAAATTAGCACAGGGTATGCCGCTTGAACCAACGCTAAATATTCTCCAAATATTATCATCGTCATATTAATAAACATCGTAAAAATACTCAGAAGTATTTGTGTGTCAACAAGTTGGGTGTGAATTTGGCATAAACATAAGCTGTTCATTCATATAGTTATATTAGTACTGCACTATATTTTAATGAAACTGAATTTGTCATTATTAAACATCATTTTACTAAACTTACAATAATTATAATGACACCCTATATTGTAACAGTCATACACCCGATAATTAATAAACGGTTAAGTATAAATTAGTTACAAAACATAGGATAGGGAAATTATATTATTGTTATTAACTTTAAATCGGCAAGTAATATATACAAATAAATGTTCAATAAAAACAGAAATGAAGCTATCAAAGCTTAATGAATAATAAAGATGGATATTCATAACGTTTAAACTGAAACAATGGCGGTCGAAGCTTGATATACATAATAATATGACTTAAACTGAATTACTAAAACTTCAACTATTTAGATTGGCACTTGAATATTTCGCCTGGAACCGACTTATATGTATGTGTATAATTAATTGGTTCGAAGGATAAATAAATAAAAATATGCTAAATGTACATTATTAGACTTTAAAGAAGCGGTGACAAATTCAAATCGAGCGGTCATTATTGTACAGCTACGTACGACGCGCGGTACAAAGTATCAAACCATGTGGAAAACATGGCGTGTCACCAGAGTTTAGTACTCTCGGACATCTACTTCTGAAATTAAAAAGCGGCCGCCCGGTGGCGCCGCGATTGTAAACCACGGCAGTGTTTACAAATGCGCGCGTGGGCGGGCGGGTCATTGCCGAGCTGAAATTGAATGGAGCGGCAGCTGGCGCGGCGCCAGCGCGCGTGCGTCATTGCCTCCCTTGTTTCAACATTCAACAAAAACACATGGCTAGTATTTATGCGTAGTCGCAAAGTGCATATTCAAATACGTTTTTTCGTTGTACCCAATTACTCGCGTCCCGGTTTTTATAGTTTCCCAGTTTATTGAGTAGGTATAACGTAACGCAACATCACGCCTGTAATCCCCGAAGGGGTAGGCAGAGGTGCGTACTACACTCTCACGTTTCACCAGTTACGTTTAAATCCCATGGAACAGACGGTGAGCCTACTGCCATTTTTGAGTATAT
The DNA here is from genome assembly GCA_018244795.1 of Parelbella ahira ahira. Classification (NCBI taxonomy): domain Eukaryota; kingdom Metazoa; phylum Arthropoda; class Insecta; order Lepidoptera; family Hesperiidae; genus Parelbella; species Parelbella ahira. The sequence continues at coordinate 10,829 of DWME01004306.1, forward strand.
TATTGTTTAATATGTTATCACCTAACTGACTCGTTGGCCGAGTTAAGCGCTACGGCTGATCAAGAGGTCCTGTGTTCGTGTCCAGATCGGGCAAAGTACATAGATATGATTGGTTTTTGTAATTTGTAATTCCCAGTGGTATACAATATACCTAGTGGTATGTGGGAGTAAATTACATTCCTACGAGTATCTGTACCCTTCGAAAAAATACAGGCGTGTTTTAATTTTAAAAATATATCACCAGTTGTCCTTACCCCCTTCACTGAATGGAATATGAAGTTTTAAAATACTTGAAGAATAAAATTAATTTTAGCGGTTTTAGATTTTAAGTCTTACGTGTGATAAAATAGTATTTCTATTTCCCGTGGAGATCGATCTATAAGAAGAAAATGTCTGTAATAAAATAGCATGATATCACTAACACACAGAACTTTAAAAAAGAAATGAATATGGCTGCCGAAAGAACACAAATGTGCGAAATTTTTTTTTTTTTATTTCCATAAGATTTACCGGTAACATACATATATTCATGTTACCGATAGCATTCTTAATATTATATAATATGTTATCGGCGGTCTTATGGGCCGTCTATCATTTGCATAATCCCGTTTTTTCATTATACTCATATTCGCCAGGATTGGCCAGGCCGGTTTGAGTTATTGAAATACAGACGGCAGATAAAAAATATAAAATAGTGGATCGTAGTTTACTGTGCAAAAATTTAATATTTTTTGTTATATGACAGACACTTGATATAAATATTAAATGCACGGGTGGAACCTACAGATTTATGCGATGGAATACATTACGCTTGATACATCAAACCGAAACTGAATGGACAAAAATAATCCCGAATGCTCTAATTATTGTGAATATATTCAGAGCGGTGTTTTATTTATTGTACTTCTATATACTCTGTACATTATGTATACAATACAAGAAAAAGTATTTCTGTACCTATTGGGTGCAGGATTTGAAATCAATGTAATAGACAGTGAATCAGAAGACAAGATAATTAGATTCAAAGTTGATCGTGGGTCTTGCGGACACGAATGATATACTATACATCACGCCTGTAATCCCCGAAGAGATAAGAGGAGAGTATACTCCCACGTTTCACCAGTTTCGTTTACGTCCCTCTATGGAATAAGTATTGAGTTTATTGCCATGCACTTGGCTCAAAAACCAGATTTCGAGTCACTACTAAAAATTTTAAAATTCAGTAGAACTCACCCCGGGGTTCGAATACAGGACCTCCCGACGGGTAGTCGCACTTGGAACCACTCGATGAACGAGACAGAGATACCTCTAATCCAATAAAATACTTGTAGAACATAAATACATGTAGGGTAAAAAAATATGTACTTACCAGAGTTCGTTTGGCTAAGGATGGTTTCTGAAATACCGTTTCTTATGAAATGTTGTTCTGAACTGATCATCCTGAAGATTGTATGGACCTTTTATACTAAACCTTACTATACAAAAAACAGTGAGAGGCTAAGTCAACCCTGTCACTGTGGACGGCATAATATAATAAGCATTCATTCGAATAAAATTAATATAGAAACTATATCGCTCTGTTATCTTATAATTTGCAATTACATATGTATGTAATTTGAAAAGATGTTGGGAGTTTTGGGAACGAAGGGCTAGAGATAAAGCTTATTGGCGTGCTATTGGTATGGGCTGATGATGAAGGCGATGAAATTTTTCAGTTACTATTCGCACCAATACGATTTTCGCCAACGTTCACACTATTATTAAACTATAATTTAAATTAAAAAAACATATCTCTATCTGCAGTTTCATGTTACTTTAATGTCTAGAAAGACAAGATTTAAGTCAATGGACTTGGTGTAAGTAAATTAAAATTTTTGTTGCCTTAAGCAAAAAAATATTTTGTCATATTGGCTACATGTTGTATTAGCTCTTTTCATTATATATTTTTTTGGTTGACGTCTTACTGGTTTCATAAAAATCAAGAAAATTCTATGCAAATGAGGCAAGTCTGCGAGATGGAAACAAGTGGTCTTAGAAGTGGACAATGTGAATTGACAGGCCGCCACCCACCGCCCCGCAGCTTGTCACTAAGGGACAATATACATATTTATGTACTTAATAAGAATACCTCTTTTTAATTCGACATGTAGAATAAAGATTGTTCACCGTATCTAATACTAATTAAAATATTTCAACTTGCTTAGTTAAAAAAATAAAACGTAACGTAACATCATGCTTGTAATCCCTGAAGAGGTAAGCAGAGGAGTGTAGTACACTCCCACGTTTCATCAGTTACGTTTACATTCCATGGAATAGGTGGTGAGCCTATTGCCATACATCAGGCACAAATCCAGACTCCGAGTCACTACTAGAAATTCTAAATTACAAAAATTCAATAGTACCCGACCCTGGATTTGAACCTCGGACCTCCCGATCAGCAGTCGCGCATGCAACCGCCAACCACACGACCAACGAGGCAGTCGGTGAGAATAATAGACTTACCATTAATATTATTATATATTATATCTAGTTATATTGCACAGCGTCATATGTTATATTGATCTTCCAATATACATATTTGTATGTCATTTAATTTGTAAAATTTGAAATAGAAGTGTAATAATATTATTACTTCTTATCATTTCAGAAGCGGCCCGCAGACTGCAAGTCCCCACCACGCGTGTCCTGGGCGTGCTTACAGCAGCATATTCTCCTCTAGAGCGCGCAGAGAGACTATTCTTGCAGCTCAATAATCTGTCGACTATGATCAGTCAGGTAGTTTAATTTTCGTGGAAATGATCGATCGCGTGAACACGGTACCTGCCTATTGTGATTATGATTATGAAGAAAACCTTCTGAAGAAGCCAATGTCCTTGGAGTCGATGATAATAAAGATGATAACATGCAGTCGGTATTTACTTTTGATGCAATTATCTTAACAGAAGAGTAAATCTCGCCGTCTTCGGCCAGGTAGAGTACTGGCCGGAGATGGCTCAGGACAGATAGAAGCGGAAAATCTTAATGTCGGAGGCTGACTCATTTCGGGTCGTTGCTCCACCCTAGTTAGTTATATTAACGGTACAAAATGTGGATATAAACTGCAATGTTGCAGTTAGCCTGTAGTTACCTGCTGCAGTCTGTTCTAATATAGGGTAATTATCCTTAAAAGAATACACGAAATATTTCTTATTATTCATTGTAAGGCTGCCTAATAGGTGTTATTTCTAAATATATTAATATTGAATATTTTTTAACCATTCCAGTTGCTCATGTTCACGGCGTGCAACCGCCTCCTCGTGTCTCACGGCCGGCTGACCTGCCTTTACTCGCTCATGTTTTACAACGTCATCACCTACTCTGTGAGCTACATACGGGAAATATGCACCAAGGAAGACTGGTCTCCGTACGTCAACGTAACACGCCATTCCAGAGTAAAACATCTCGCGATGTCGGCGACGAAAATTGTGCTAGAGTGGACCAAAGCTGTTACGTTCATAGTCACAATTACATTTATACTCTTAACATTTGGTCTAGAACAAGGCTTAGAACACTATCGCCCCAACGCTTTATATATTATCGTCACTGGAACATATTACCTTCTATCCGAGAAAACATTCCTCGAACTGTGGCCCATGGCTTTGTCGGCATTAAAATTGGAGAGACTCGAAGGTATGGAGGTGTTGTACTGCGGAGTGTGGGCCAGGAGTATAACAACAATTTTGGCCATCCCGCTCGTGCCAGCTCTCGCGTGGTACGAGAGATGGAGACTGGCCGTGCTCGTTTTTTATATTTGTGTATACATACAGGGTAGATATAGAGTGGGGGAAGCGCTCTCGAAACTGAAAGAAGCATGCGGCTCCCTTGCCAAGTTCCGCCGTGCAACGACTGAAGAGCTATCCACTCTGGAGGACGTGTGCGCTGTGTGTCTTGGCAGCATGAAGGCGGCCCGCGTCACTCCCTGTGCTCATTTTTTCCACGCTGACTGTCTGCGACGATGTCTCTCTACTACGGACAGGTGCCCTATTTGCGTCCGGCCCTACGTCTTCTGTTGATATTTATATATAACTCGCTTTGGATAAGACTGCTTGAATGTAAGAAAGACAGACGACAGATCTGTTTTCACTTGCATAGTAACGTATCATTGTTAATATTAATGGTCGGTATTTTCGTAAATGTGTTCGTGACGAACGCTCTACGTTCGAAGTGGTCAAAAATGTCATATGAATAAAGTGATTGATCGGAAAAAATAATTCTTGAACTTCCCAATATGGTGTAAAATGCATTCATTTCTTTTTGTGCCAAATTAGTAATATTTACAAAATTATTGTAATAATTTTTACAGAAACCTTATTTTTCCATATAATTGAAGGAAATAAAGAGATCGTACTAAAATATCAGAAGTAATATTTGTAATTACTGTTTAGAAATGTAAATCTTACTAAACAACCAGTATATACTTTATCCAGGTCAACAGTATTATTGCACGCTTTCATGTTTTGTGTTAGGCACGAAGAAATCGTCGAAGGCCCTTAAAAATGTACAGCCCACTTTCGGTTTGGATCCAAGGTTATCACCATGTGTAACCAAACCTTCCCCTGTAAAACAGACCTCGCGGTTCGCGTTTAGGCCGTATATGTAACGTAACCAAATATATTTTGTATACACTTTTATTAATATAAGCACTTTGTAAACGTGATCGCTTTTTTATTGCATACTGCATCCCTAATACCTACATATCGACCAGCTAACTAACCCGTTATATATAACAGTGGAAAAAATTCAGGGATCAAAAGAAACTTTCAATTTTTTTGCGATTTAACGAATGGCTGTCTGTATCTTTGTTAGTAATGCTCGTATCGAAGAAGTAAAACCAATTAAAAGTTCAAGTGTTAGTTTTGAGGTGTAAAGATGAGAAAATTTTAAGGCGACGCGTATTGCTCAATCCCAATAAATACCGCAAAGAAAATAAAATCGAAACTTTTTCGATTTCACCATACGTTCCACTCGTGGAGATTGCACGTCGAACTTACGCAAGGATAGAGGTAGTCACTGGGTGCTCTCTGTCTACCCTGTAAGGAACCAGTCATGACTTGTTATCTTTGACAATGACGACACAAACACCTAAATGTTGAATTGCAAGCTCAAACTTTATCATTTCGAATAATCGACTGTCTTATCACCGAAATTTGGAGAGTTATGCATAATTTTTTTACAATACATGCAATATCTAATTCAATTCCAAATTATCTTTTTTTGTTGGAACAGTGTACAAAGTAGAATAGAAAGAAGGAACAAGGCTCTACTTGAAATAACCTACTACATACAAAAATAATAAAAATATAAGAATGTAGGTAACGATTACAATAGTAAAAGAATGCCCGTCCGAAAATTATACAATCAGGGAGGCCAATACCATGTAATAAATACCAAGTGTAAATGACTAATTATAGATATTAATAACTTTGGGGTGCCATTTACATTATTGACAAAATTTTGAGAACAGCTATTAATAATCTACGGTAGCTAGTTGTGGTCGACTTTTGGGCTTAAAGTGAACTTGACTGGCATCGGTCTCACATAAATCCAGCAACGGTTTATCAATAAGTTGTTAATACTTCGTATATTCAAACGATGAAGTATCTTCAGGTCAAATTGAGCGAGATTGGTGCCCACTAGTATACTATCCAAAGATATATACCATATTAATATGTTTGGGCATAGGGTATAATAAAACTGAT
>DWME01004307.1:0-16565 GCA_018244795.1 Parelbella ahira ahira
ACGTAACTGGTGAAACGTGGGAGTGTATTACACTCCTCTGCCTACCCCTTCGGGGATTACAGGCGTGATGTTACGTTATATTTTATTATAACTTTCTATTTTCTTAAACATTCTATATCAAAGCAATACGCGATTATAAAACGATGTATTACGTCTTTGTACATATTTATTATCTAGTTCTACCCAGCCCAAAAACCCCAATAGATACATGATTTTTATTAAACAAATACATACGTTACGATTACAATCAAAACGGATACAATGAAATTCATTTATAATTCGTTTTCAATTCGTGCCTAAATCAGTAATGACGGTTAAAAACAACAAAGGTACGTAATAACGCGATGTTGGCTTACGACAAACTGAACACAATTCATCCCTGCGCCCCTCCTGTTGTGCCGCCCTGGGAAGCCGCGGCGAGGTAGCCGATCCGTAAAAAGTAATTCCTCCCGTACCGTTAGCCTTTTCACCGTACATTTAATGTGAATGTGTAGTGGTTATTATATTATTTTTATTAAAATACCTTTTTTTATATTTATCCTGGCAAACGGTTCACCTGGTGATACTCGTATGTGGACACTATCGTATGGATATTTGCAACAATTTTTTGTTGTTGTTGGAGAGTTCTCTTTACGCACTTCTTAAAGAATCCTATGTCTTAGTGCTTCGGGAAAACGTTAGATGGAAGCTCATTCCAAATTTGACATATGCGCGGGCATCGCTTTCGGCCATAGTACACCTTCTTCCTATAGATCGTTAGTTCAATAGGATTAGGATGTAAGTACAACAGGTGAAACGTAGGAGTACTTAACACTCCTCTGCCTACCCTTTCATATTAATTGCTGCTCAGACTTCAGTCTGTGTTTGTTAGTAAACATCTAATATCGTTTTAATCAAATTTATATTTTAAATTTACGATAATCATTATCAACATTATTAACTTTACGATAATCATTATCATAGGACAGCTACATGACTTGAGGTGTTTTAGTTATAAATATAATGAAATGCCTAAACCGTGCTTTTAAACAGAAAACAATTTTTACTATTTATTTTTCACATATGTTTGCTAACTATATTTATATTAAACTTCATAAATATCTGTGACATAGTTTCTAAGTTATGCGCGGACAAGTGACAGGCGAGCAAAAAGTAATTTGTTTTGGTACCGTTGGCTTCTGCTGGTCCTTAAAGGGCCCCGAAAAACTTTTATTTTGGGTTGTGCACAAGAAATAAGTAATAATGTCGGTTTTATAGAAAGTTTTAACTTAGGAGTTTAGATATAGGTACATGTGTGCTAAGGTCTATTGAAATACTCGTTCTTGCTTCAAAACTTTTTGTACTAACATTTTTTGTCAATAAATGTTGCAATTAGCTTTGTAATATTGCAACGCCAAATTTTTTTATATGCTTCTATTGCATTCTTATATCTCCATTTGTACTATTATTCCCACTTAACTTTGTTGCTTTACTATTATCTACTTAATAGCATACATAGTCCAAAGTATATAGTGCCAATAAATAAAGTGAAAGAAATGATTCAAATGACATACGGTTCCAGCAAATTATTTCTAAAAAGACTCCTGATACAATATTTATAATTATGTATAATTTTATAGCAATTCAAATCGACCCATAACTGTCGTATTAAATATAAATACCTAAATCACTTCATAACATAATTTATTCATTTGTATATTATACAACACACATACATTCATCTCTCTGTATACACCTATATACCTACAAATGTACATATTGTGTTTGACTCCAAGCGAAATTAGTAGCGGATGGAAGATAATTGTTTTATAGTTTTCTTCCATTAAGAGACCCACGGGCAAGTATCCGTGAGTTGAATCTAAATGTATCTTGTTTCTGGACAATTGCTGCTAAACTTCGGCTTACACGATTAAACTGGCTTTTAGATTTTTATTTTGTTTAGTCTACTTTTAACTTTAAATCAGGGCACAATTGTAAATAATTTTTCCGTCTACGTAATAATTGTTATAATATAGACTATATTGCGCATAGAATAAATTTGTAAGTCCAACAAGTCTCAACTTTCAAAGAATTCATCACTTTTTCATTGATGGCAACAGATATATGTTTATAATTACAATATTCTACTTTTATACTTCGGTATTTAAACAATAAATTTGCTTAGCAAATCGCTTGGCACACACTGTTTCGTACTAGAACAACGTTATGACAAACTGGAACACAGAAGTGGGAATGAACCAGTGAACGCAAACAAATGAGTAACGATCAGTAACTGTTCTAGCACTTACCATATGAGTTAGGGTTCAGCTATTAACTGCTACTAGGGTTGGCAACAGTCCCGAGTTTCGGGAATTTTCGAAAATTGTAATACAATTTGCGAAATTTTATGTTTTGAATGGATACAAATGTCCTATTTAAATATATCAACATAATATACTTTGAAACAATGGAAACTGTTGAATATAATTTTCAAAGTGTATTGCTAAATTATACGTTACACAAAAACCTGATTAGTGATGTCATTAATACATTTATGTACATTCATCTGTTGCGTATTATGATTACCTTTTATCAGCTAGAGGAAATTAAAAAAAAATATTTACTTTAAATTTACTTTTACAAAAATACTTTAATATAATGTATAAGGCGTGGAAGAGTATTTAATGAATTTACTGCCTCTTCTTCTGCATGCTCCACACGGCGACATATCCCATCTTTTTAAAAGGTAAACACGTGATATTTGCCAATAACGATATTTGCAATTGCCATTTTGTGTTTGTGTGTTCAAAAACGAGGCATTTCATTGCATTCGTTACGGAGTTATTGACGTCTATTATCTATTTCTAACGGATATCATAAAGTTTTACTTGTGTCATATCCTATTTTTCAGTAACCCTAAGTGACATTGGTATGCAGTAGAAACGAGGCCATGCGATTTACGGTTGGGTGGCATATAAGTCCATCAAAGGGGCCTATTAAGAAAATTATCGACAATCCGATAGCAAACGCGATTCAAACAAAGTGTATGGCACTTTGAAATCGTCGGCCAGATTTCAGATTACCGAGAAATAGGCATGGGGTGCGCGGAATAGCAAGTAGGCATTTGTTTCTCAATGGGAAACGTAATGAAGTGTAGTAATAACGATAAATCAATGTCGATACTTAAATGGGTTCCGTGCTCTTTATCTTTTTATACTTCAGTATGTCTGTACCGTAAGTTTATGTAACTCGATAATTTATGTAGCATGTAGGCCGTGACAAAAGCTTTCATGCCTGGATTTGTTTCGACTCGCTGAGCATTCGTGTCTAGATCTCTTATCCGCAACATATTGTTCTGTCTGGATACATTTATAGTGAGCATTTACGATAATATCGACCGTAAATCTCAACACAAACGAACAAAATGATTGGGCTTCACGCTATCTCGGAAATTCTCCGCGAGTTGTTGCCATTGTGAGCGGGGAAAAAGTGACGGTGACATTTCTAAAGAGGAACACCTTCGTGATTAACAACAATAAATCTAACCTTTTGACGGGCGCGTCATAAAAATAACAAGGTAAATAATGTAAAAGCAAAAACGCAGCAGCGTTCGGCCGGGTATCGATGCCGTGTTACCGGCGTTCGCGTATTGCATGCGAATGCGATGTTTCATAAATTGCAGAAAACACAACACGGAATTGCCAGAGTAAAAAATTCATAACGTGTCTGGAGAACAGAAACGAAGGTATTAAGATTTTTTTTTCTATATAAAACAGTGTATTCTTGACACAATGAAACCAAACATGAAATTCAGAGTGACTTGCTCGTGAAGTAGGAAAAAGTAGTCTCATTTATTTTCCTCTTAGCGATAAGGATGGCGTACCCATTGTGGGCCGACACCCGTCACCTGTCAGATTTCACAACGAAACCCACAGCCGTTGTTGGAAACCATCACTGTAAAAATGTATGAATTGATTCTTGAAACCTCGAGATGGTTGTTTGATAGAAGGCTCCGAGAAAAATTCAAATTCTTTTATTTTATTTAGACGCATTAACACATAGTAACAAGTTGACAATCGGTAGCATAGAATACTAACTACACACTTAACTCGTAATTGACTACATATGTATGTATATTGTCTATTTAAAATTTATATTATTATTATTAATAATTATGTATTATATTATTTACGGTCCACCTTAAAAAGTACGCTTGGGTACTGGAGACTTATAATTCAACACCTAACATCTTCTTTACAGTATATCAAACTTAAAACACCTAATAACATAAAAATGGATTTAAAATTTGTTTGAAGTAAATTGTCGACTGTTCTCGTTATTTTTCCTCTGACAGTTATTTTATCTGTGGACGACAATAACATAGCATAACGATCGTCCTATAGAGTAATCGGATTTCATAGGAACGGAGCGGCGGCGTCCGTAAAGATTGCTCTCTCGCTAAATTAGTACTAATGGTCACTCGGTACGGCGTCGCGTGCCCGCCCGCACATGAGCTGGAGTATTTTTATTGCCATCCACCGGATAACGCAAGTTACGTAGTATAATGTTATGTTGATATCGTTTTAAAACTAAACTTATCATCTCAACTTTAATAACCGCGTATATAATCGTTATAATTGTCACTATGACATAATTATCAATTTATTATCTGTTTTGCGAGGTGCATTAAAATAGTTCAATATTGTTTATAAATAGCCCAATATTTTTCTGTAGTTATTGTTAAAAGCGAAATGACTGCAAAAATGATTTGGAAGAATCGTGAATCCGGCCTACCAGTACCAATTATGTTCCAGTTATGAGTTCTTCTTAAATCCGTTATATTAATTCAAACTACTTACGACATTTTAAGTAATTACATGTCCGTTATAATAAACTGTCATATCCATTTCGGTATTACGCCAGACATGTTGGTCTGTGTAACGAAAACTGTAAGCGTCGCTTTCGCTAAGGTTCGACCTAAATGTGGTTCTGTGAATGATGTGGGCGCTACCACCAAGGCTTATTACCCGTAATGCAAACCAAATCCCAGCCGTATTCTGTTGTGGTTATCCCCTATTTTTCTTTTAAATAAACACATGGATTTCAAGGTAAGAATACTCTGAACATCTTTAAGGTTCTGCTTCAGGTTTGCTATGTATATTGTTATTTTTTGGCATTTTAGTATTGAATTATTTCATGCTGTCGGCTTTATCTTCTAATCGAAAGTTTGTGGTAGACGTTTGATACAAATCATGTAAACCTCATGGTGGTATTTCTTGAAAGAGAAAATAACATAATCGGTAACTTCATAATAACGATTATAAAATGAACTAAGTTTATTTTATAACGATAATAAAATGATCTAATAACGCAGAAAGCGCGTATGCGAAATTTTTTGACACTAAGAATGTGTTAATTCATATGCATATAATTATTATTATCATACCAGAATTTTAATGGTGGTGGCAAGAAGCCTGGAGTACCAAATATCTCCATTTGCAGACCTAAGGTTCTAAATTTATTACTCTCTTCATACATGTACGCCGGTTTCGGAGACAGACTACTCCATCAGCTCACATAACTTGTGTAGTCCAGATACTACCGTCTCCCTCGGCGCCCGTATTCATCAACACTCGGATTGTACATCGGTTTTGTCTATGTTGTAGCCAGGGCAATTTATTTCTCGTTATTTCACCTGTACTCTCTTAATAATTATTATCTAATTAATTAATAAAATATTTTTTTTTGTTTTTCTAACAAATGTTTTTAATAACAACCTACCGTTTCATATCAGAGAGATTTCGTAATATTTTTCTTATACCATTGAATTTACTTTAAATTAGTAAATGAAAGCAAGTTCTAAGCCATTTTTATTATTTGGCGTAGCGCCCACTTTCTCCGAATAGCTTCCACTTTAACCTTTTACATCGATTCCTTCTTTTTATGGTTATATCAGAGCTAACAGTTTGATTTATAGGCCGAAAAGTTATAGCATGGATTTTGAAATGTTATCAAGTGGATAGCTATAAAACCTAACATGGTATCATATAAAAAAGTCCGTGCGTATAACTATTTCCGAATTCGTTTTTATTACTGTCAATGATTGGACAGTGTTGTTTTAACGATATTTATGCTCTATCTAATGTATTAAATTTCGAATATTGATGTTACACGTACATATATCGATAATGTAATCATCCAATACATCAATCATAAAAAATATATTATTTGTTATGAAAATCAATAACGAATTACCCCTCTCTGTACTAAGGTAGGGTTGTCGGACTTAGATCTATTTTGTATGGTAATATTCCAATACGTACGTAACAGTATCGGCAGGTGTCCTATTGTGACAGATGCTACGACTTATAAAACTACTTTATTCGTTGCCGTGTATTGGCAATATAAGAAAAGGTAATATAGCACTATGTACGGTTACCGCGTTACTCTCAGATTTTAATGACACATTTCGGTCGTTCCCCGCACGGGTAAGAAGCGTATTGTAAGACTTAATCTCACAACTCCATCTGCACTCGTGGATCTCGCCGTAACACAACAGTTAAAGGATTTGCATGATAGAACAATACAATCCTTCCTAATTCTTATCGTTTGCAACTAAGCAAGCTTGACGGATACGTAATGAATCTTGCAAGCATTGTTGGCTGACGAGTATGAAGTTAACAGATTACATGTATATTTAATCCCAGCCCGCCGTGTTATATACCCCCATTCTTCTGTATAAACCTTCATATTTCAGCATCTCTCCGCATGCAAATATTGCCGTGTAGATTTCTTTTGTTAGACATGTGTTATTTATTCGTTTTTGGTGCTACCGGTATTAGGATTCGAATAGCGGCATTATAACAGTTCTGTAGCTGTCTGTCTGTCGGTTTATTTATAGCTACACTTACACTACAATACAATACACTTGTAATACTTAAACTATTAATAAATTTTATTCCACATGTGTATGTAGTTATAAATATAAAAAATGCATGCGTGCTCGATCTTAGGACCTATCTACCAAACCTATCACATGATAAAAAAAATTAATCAAACTTTACTCAGAGTTTTAGGAAAACATAATTATGTTTTGAGGGTGATAAATAAATGTTAAATGTTGAAGACTCAAATTTTATTTCGTTTATGAAGGCATCAGGTAAGTAAAGAATATCCAATATAATTGAGCGAAATAAGTAGCGTTACTGAAAATCCTAACTAAAATTATATACCTACACAAATTTGCGGCAACGAAGCCTTCGCGTTAATGCCTCATTGAACAAGCTATTGGCGTCTTAAAACTGACAATTGACAAATTGGAGTGCCTAGAGACGCCGTGCTTCAGATTATATACACGATCTTTGACCTACATCTGTTTTGTTATAAGCCCTTCCACATTTATAAAAAAAATGTTATATATTTTGTATACTGTACGCCTCAGTACGTTATATAAAGGCAAGTCCTCTTTTTCATGTCTGATTTCCATACAGGCCCATATATTTATAAATATAGATAGAGCTTTTTAATTTTAATATACTGAGTGTGACTGTAAAATTAAAATGTACTAGAACTCAGAAAATAAATTCTCAATGTCAACTATTGATTACTTTAAAACAAGATTCGTAACTGTTATCGAGAAGTTATCTCAAATTTGGGTAAATATCAAATTCACTAACAGAAAAAAATTTATGATTTACGTGGCGGACCAATAAGAGGAATTTGCTTATATGAAATATGTAATAATACAAAGTATTTATCATTTAGTGATTGAAAAAAAAACAAATAGAACATATCTAACGAGATGTTAGATTAACGTTTAAATGCCGATAGTGTTATCATTACATAGGTCTTACAAAAGCTTGTTAAAAACTTCATATTTCAAGAAGGTTTATTACCTATATCAAATTAATATAATACAATGATTTGAATATAAACTGACTGAAAATAATTTAATCTTAAGAGTAATGAGTTGAGAAACTACGAAATCTGTATGCCGATATATGTATGTACTTCTCTTCTATCTATTTAAGGGCCAATATGTAACTATAAAAAATGTAGACATTGTTAATTTTACATATTATGTATGTACATAGTTGTATTGTATACCAATATACGTTCGAACGGCAATATATGTTATACATGTATAATATCAGTCAGCTCTATTTCCTTACAGGATAATATATTAGCTTAGAGCAACAGTTTCACTATTAATTATTCTGAACTGCACGTATTTACATGTGCATTGCATTTCTATGAAGTAAAATATAAAAATATAGTGACGTCACGCCAGGGTTTTACCCCATTTTACAGTGGTAGCTACTGAAATTCAGCTCCTGAATAACATTTTTTACTCTATTTTCCACCCCCAAGAGCTAATGAGCGGGAAAAGCGTGTGTTGTCTAATGTACCACTGTAATATTACATTCTGCGCTCTTATGTTGAAACTGAGGAGTACTCTGCGTTTAAGTACTCAGGGTCCAAACATAACCAAATGGATGTTTCTTTCTCTTGAATTTCCTAACTTTCATCTCACGGGTTTTTTAGTCAACGCCAAAATAAGACTTATTACTTTTTCATGTGTCACCTGAGAGTTTCGAATAAAACGTAACAGCGGTAGTCGTAGGTAGAAGTTTTATTACGCTTACAAACATAATATACACCATGAAACACGTGTATGCGAACAATCGATTATTTACAAATCGAGTTTGTGTTGAGAATAGAAATTACCATACATAAATAAAAATGGAACGTAAATTGAATAAAAACAACGGTATCAACCTATGTTTAAAAATCGACAAATCAGCGTTGGTCGGCTGCCAGAGAATTACAATTTTGTAAATATCGACACCACCTACATCAATTATGCAAATAGGGCCATTTTGATAAGCGCTCCGTACATTACGAGTCGACAAATAAAAATTTACTCTTCGTATTTGCCGCGCACCTTTATTGAGCGTAATAAAGGTTTAATAAGGGATTTTGTTAGTGTATCGTGTACACAGCTCATCACCGATCTGTTTATTAACAATAAACATAATAAGAATAATTAAATACTTATTAAATTCGATTGATTTATACCACGTCTTAACTTGGCTATGTTTTTGTGTTATATATACTCGTGGTAGTGTAGCGGGAATGTTTTATTTTTGTGGACTTATAACCAGTTAACATTATGTCAAGCAGCATGTACCGAAATGATACTCTAAACGTTTCCTGGTTGGGTTGCCTCATTTGTTTATATCTATTTTCTGCTGGAAAAATATAAATCATTGCACAAATAAGGGCAACAGTAACGTCAAGCCTGTATTACCCGAAGGGGAAGGCAGAGGAGTGTAGTACATTCTCACTTTCACCAGTTACGTCTAAGTTCCGTAGGCGGTTCCGTTGGTGAGCCTATTGTCATACACCGGGCGCAGCTCCATGCTCCGAATCCTTACTAGAAAATCCAACAGTATCCGACCCAGGATTCGAACCAAGGACCTTCCGATCAGCAGTCGCGCTTGCAACCACTCGACCAACGAGGCAGTCAAGTCTACATTTGAAAATTGGAAACTAATTTCTATCATAATAACCAAAACATACATTTCATATTCAGAAATACGGATAGGTAGTATTAAAGAAATCTAACTACAGGGGTGGGTCGCGATAGTCCACCTGCACATCAATCATCCCTTATCGCGCGGCTCCGCGCGTCAATCGTGTGTTGTTTACTCGTCACCGAGCATATTATATACAAATATACGGTATATCAAAATACCTTCAACATTCCCTTCTACATAATTTGTACGTTGAAATGAAATTTTCAACACACATTTTAAATCTCTTCATTTAATGTTGTATATTTAATTACCCAATAAAATAAAATAAAAAATACATAAATCAATCGATTGTACAATTTTAAATTAAAATTAACTTGTACCTATCTTCCAATTTAAATTATTATTAAGATACATATATCTATTACTGTTGATTGATTATTCAATAAAAAGTCGCTGTTGACGTTATTTTTTTTGAGCCGATGTTTCTTCAATACATAGGTATAAGGTACGTAAGTCGAATGACATTTAATGTTTTGTAACGGTCTTACCACGCTGTCGTTATTATGGGGGAGTTATGGTTTCAACATGCAAATATAAAACCCATGACTAGCGCCCGCGATTTGTTCACCCACAAACACCCGTGTAGATATAAATAATCATGGATTTAAACGAAATGTCGTATTAAGCCATTCCTTCCGACCCATTGGTAACGGAATTTGTTAAATGAATTTTAACGTCATCGCGCATTTGTCTATTTACATATCTATGTACTCTTGTAAGGTATTACGAGTGATGGTGAATAAATTCTAATAGTCGGAAGATAATTTTGATGCAGTCTTTCGATGTATTTGCAATTGTAGATGCCTTAGCACACACACATGTATATCCTTACATGGCTTTCTATAAAGAGGTGCGTATCTATAACAATAATACATAACGGAAATATATAAACTGTAATAATATAAAATAAATATATTTTATGACTTATTATGTTCTGCTTGATGACTGTAATCAAATTCTTTCATTATATACGTATTATGGAACATAAAAATCATAAAGAAATGGAACGCAATCAATCAAACTTTGTCACTCAGGTCGTTTGTATCCAAAATGTCCTAATATCTATTATCAGCGCGACGTAGGCGTAAAGGCGACATCAGATATTTGACAACAATAAGACAAAGAGTATCAGATAGTGCCCGGCGAAAACCTGACTTGTCTCCCAAATATCTCGTGTTGCGAAAATGACGTATGTATTCTACTAGACTTTTGGAGGTATTCCCATCAGTCAGACACATTTATTGCGACTGTACTTTCAGACAACTGTTGAATATTTAAGTTCTTTGAAAATGGACAAACATTCCACTCACAATTTTCGTCCATACGAATATACACAAAAAACCATAAACTAAATTCTGTTTCCTTTCACGTGGTATTGTTTTGAAATATTTCAGGTGGCCGTTAAAAAAAAAAACTAAAACCGCCACAGTGGGCGTAAAAAACTGGGTTGCGAACTATTCATCCATTGTTGCTTTGCGGCGCGAGCTTCAATTTAATTTTTTCTCATTTGGCGCGTCATTAAAGATAGTTCTTTTTTTAAACCACCGAGCACTTAGGGGTGAATGGTGACTGGTGACTGGTTAACTCTTTATCGGGTTGCGCACGTAACTTCACAGCCTTTTCATACACGTTCAATACTCCGTTGAATTTCTATATTAATTCTGCCTACCTCCTTTAGCACACAATTTTTTTATAATTGAAATATGTCACGACAGCCTCGTTTGCTATCGAACTTTTTACTCCAGTGGAATATATATTGCAATTTCCTTATTTAATAACATAGTAATTGGTTTCATATTACGTGTGCCATTTTCATTAACACCGAGCCGACACGTCGGTGTAACAACGAAATTTAATAATTTTATCTAAAACCACCGGCTGTAACACCGTACATAAAGGTACAGTCGGGTACATTATTATAATATTAGCTTATATGGAACATTGTTGGCTCATTGCGCAACAAGGACGTAATACGAGGGGCGTTTATCCACGTGCCGCGTATGCACCATAAAACATATTATGGAGTAGTGCGGGGCGGCGGGATAATTAGGATCATTTTACTTGATTATTATTAATTCATATACGCAGCGACGTGTATTTCTGTTTAATTTTCATTTCTAAAGTATATTGTAACATTAAAAATTGTTTCCGTTTACGTTTGTCGAAATGGTCATGATTTATACAGTAAACGCGATTTTACGTCCCAATCAAATTTCATTTTAATAAACGGAATATTGTTTCCAGTTATCGTTATACTAAATGTACCAATTCGTTTTTTTGATAAATAACGTTGTTGTTTTTTATAAATTACTAAGTCCTATATTGTAATGCAAACGAAAACATAATGAAATATTGAACGATTCTGTTTTTACTATTCGATACATCACTGTGTATCCAACGTAAGCTCAGCGCTGCGGGCGTCGTTAAACAGAACATGATAAGATAACCGGCGCGTGGGTCGCATAACAAGTAACTAGAGAAAACAGTAGGTATTAGTAATATGCTCGTTGCAGCACCCAATCAGCATGTTGACACTTACGCGTGTATTGTGAGCTGATTTCGCGTCAGTACGGCCCTCGAATGCTAACATATGTTAACAGACGGCTTTGTTCTGCCATAGGGTTACGGTGCTGAAGTACGTATTCGGATTTTTCAAAGACAAAGCGCAAAAAACTATGATGGGTGAAGTTTCCGTTTTTTTTTTTAGTTTATATTCGCAACGTGTGACACGGTACAATTTTTCCTATCGTTCGAAATGTGTGCGACCCTTGAAACAGTTTTATGTAAAATTGTAGAATTACTAAATTATTTGAAACGTTTTCTCAGCTTTGTATTTAATGAACGAACAATTCAAGTAATTACTTCAAGATAACGTATTACGTTTAGTTAATGTTAAAACCAGAATGTTTGAAGATCAAAGCAAGAATACGCTTTTCATTGTATTCATTTCGTTTTCTTTACTTTTAGGCCCAACGTCTTAGGACGTAGCTACAAAGAATCTAAAAGTAAACGTCTTTGCGAAGTAAAGTATGTTGAGTGTGAGGTCTAAAAACAATGTGAATGTGGAATAATGTCAAGAATGTAGATTGAAGCGAATCACATTTTTTTCTGACACCAACACATATCTCATCTCCATCATTATAAGCTTGTCTCAATCTACTGCTGGCATAGGCCACAGGGGTTTTTGTTCATAATCCACATTCTGGGGACGCCGGTTGGGGATAGCCGAGCACAGTTCTCCCACCGCCAACGCTGCTGCTCGTTGGTGACACTTGGTGACCAGGGCATTTAGCCGTACTTAGGCACACCACCTCATACCGCTATCAGTCATTGTATATAAATTTATATAGGATTTTCTAGCATCGGCTATATTAATGTAATGCTTGTTAGTTTCTGACAAATGTACATAAGAATAATTGTGTATGTAAAATTGGTATAAAACAATTAGTTACAGTTGCACATATTTGTTGATTCATTAGTCCGTGTCGTGTGTCGGAAGGGACTGAAAAGTTTCCTACACTTCCAAAACAAGATGGCTGGTTGAATAATGTCTCATTAGGAGTATACTACAACAATACTGAATTATATATGGCACAGTTATAGTGCCACAATAATACAATTTTTACACAAATAATAAGAAATTGTTTAAAGTAATGAAACGCTAATATTCCCATATATAAGTCAACTTCGAAGACGCTGCTCTCATTCAACTTTATATGAGAAAAGGTTTGTTTATTCAAACGGGGTGTTTGGACACCCTATTCTATCCGCAGAGTGACGGATGGAGTATCTGTCCTTGCGTCCTGAACACAAATATCGTTTCTCCGTGAACAGCGAGACGTGTTGACGTTTTTGCATGAACATGTTCTTACATCGACACTCGAGACATGTCGTTGTTCCTGTTGTTACAAGTGTCACTTGCTCTACATCACTACCGCGGATATCTTGTAAGGGCCTCGTGATTAATACGTAGAGATAACGCGGTGCTTCAAATATCAGCTCTCCAATCTGGAAGTCTAAGGTTCGGATCCTTGGCACACACTTCACTAAGTTAAGTGCGCTCACTTCACAAAGTTGGATGTATTATGAAGATTAAGTATCGCGCGCTATAACCGGTAAGGAAAATATTATGAGGAAATCTGTGCGTCTGAGAGTTCTCAATAATGTTCCCTATGGCGTGTGAAGTCTTTCAACTTACATTGGACCAGTGTGGTAGACTACGGTTTTAGCCCTCATTAAAGAGGGCTAAATGCGTTAAAGAAAAACTTAATTTGCGGTAGTGATTACGAAATCCTAAAATATATTGTTTAATCAAGTTACTGCGAGCCTCAGTGAGCGAGCAAGCTAGTAATGAAAAGAAAAGGTGAGAGTTCTATAATGAATCCTTTGAGTAGATTTAACAATGACAGTGTCAAAGTAACTTTTATACGTAGACTCCATGTTAACAAGCGTTACACGCATATGCTATATTGTAGCGTGATCGAGCTAATATTATCGCTAAACAAACATTCGTTACCAGTTATATTGTGTTTGTAATGCGCTTGTTTGTATTTGCCCTCGACTGTAGTGTAGGGTTCAGGTAAATGTTCGTGTTAATATTCATTTTTAAGTACCACAGGTTTAGTAGAAGTACATGCTTCGTGCGCATTATAAAATTTCTTTAATGTACTGATACGCTTAGAAATAATCATACATTTAAATATCTGCTAATATTATTTGCTACATACACGTAATACAGTATGAATTGATTACACAAAATGTCGGAAAAATTAACATCATGACTGAATAAAAGTGGAAACTTGATTTTTATTAAAGTTCTCTTTTTTGTTAATTTATTTGCATACGAAATAAGAATCAGATACTTAAGCCGACATTTAATCGCCATGATTAAAAGCGATGACTGGTAAATGTCATGTTAAATTGAAACGTTTAATTAGTGCATTAAATCGACTTGTTTCCTCATTAAGAATCCCGAGTAAAAACGAAATTGATGTCGAATGCAACACTATTAACAGAAACACTTGACCTTTAGAGCCACTGCCAAGTTTTGCAGTACATTGAAAGAGCGCTGTAAAGTATCTGCTGTAAACGCTGAATGTCGTAGCACACAAAGCGGATTTACTCTTATTACGTATCGCTCTAGGGGTATTAAATGAATGTCAGGTTTTCTCATTTATTTTTATCGTACAGTTTAATACCTTTTTATTACTGTTTCATTACAACATTTTTATGAACCGTTTATTGAAAATATAACCCTTTACATTTTTAGAGGAGTCGAAATCAAATGTGATAAATGAATTCTTATTAATAACCTAGACTAATACGTGTAGCACAGACATATTACTGATGAAGTTTTAAGACACTTAACGCGGAGATCATGAGCAAATGCGCCCCAACGGAGGAGTTATGTTCAGCAGTAATTTAAACAGACTAATTATATGATGAAAAACAAGTATGAAATAGAGCAATACATTAAATTTTTTCATTCACGTCTCTGCTCTAACATGCAGATTCACTCAAATAAGTAATGAATATTTTATCTCAACTGTCGTGTGACACGAAACGTGCTGGTAACGTCCAATTCTGTTTATAAGTAATAAAATTGCAGTGATGGTTGACTGGTTTAAAATATTTACACGGAGTTTTATGTATAAATTATTCAGTGAATAGTTGTTCGCGCTGACGTTGCTTCTGAGTTACTGGATATATATAGATATGTTTATTGATACATTAAATAATGTTAGTTTGTGAGATATTTTTGTCCCATATAACTATCTAGGTTACATCATCATCACCGTTATCAGCCTATTTCCGTCCACTGTTGGACATAGGCCTCTCTAATAGCACGCCACTGAACTCGATCTTCAGCTCGTCGCATCCCACTGCTGCCAGCTACTTTGCTTATGTCGTCACTCCACCTAGCTAGAGGTGTCCTTTTCTACGTTTAATCTGTTTTATTACAGAATAATGAAACAAATAAATAGCTTCTGGAATTTCATTCAATATAGCAAAATCAAGACTGTCTGGTACTTCCGGTGCGATGATTTAAGAAAGCCCAGCGATGTGCTGCACAACCATTTGGTTCGCTGAGCTCGTACCGTGAGGTGTTCACTCAATGTTCAATGAATTAAGTAATGCACCGTTAAATTAGAGTACGTAGAACCAAAAGACTGAACATGTACATTTTATTTATACATATGATTTTGTTCCTGATCATAAAGGGTGGGACCTATATTTGGAATTCCTTTAACTTCAAACATGATTTTGTTTGAGCGATAAAATATGATATTAATTAATTGTTAGTATAGAAAAGTGTTGTTCATCGCCCTCGATTTTATGTAAAATATTAAAAAACTTTCAGAACTCTGCCGTCGGAGCGGCGCCAGGAGGTCATAATTTATAAATTCAGATGCCACATATTTTCAACATAATTAACTTTATATTAGCTGGATTATTGGATAATGACGTATAAAATATTTTGGAGCTTTAAAAGTTATGACGTGAGCTGAAACATTTTGAATATCGTCGAAATTTTCGGTAATGATCCAGCCGTATCTGAACTCTCTTTGTCTATTTGCGAGGTCTCATCAAAAGTACTGGACAAAGGATTTCATATGATTTTCACCAATGAGCGGTTTAATACCTGAAGAAGTGAGAGCGAATTGCATATAATATCGCTGATTATTTATTTGGTCCAACTGCACTTGAGCAGCGATGACTGTGGTCTGTGGTCTTAATCCTTATTATTCTGAGAAGTGACCGGTTTTCAACAGTGGGACAGAACAAGGGCTGGTGATGATGGTGAGTGTCTAATAATTATCATAATTACGTAACATAAAGCGTGCATGCTCCACATCTCAGCAGACCGACTACGACGATGGCTGTTTTCAGCAGCAAGATATAATGACCAAGGTATAATGACCAAACATGACTTTCATTGAGTGTATGTATATACCTTATAATGAATAAAAGAATTTGAATTTGAAT
>DWME01004308.1:0-16562 GCA_018244795.1 Parelbella ahira ahira
ATGGTTTAAAAAAATTAAGTTGCACTGAGATTAAAAAATTATAGCTTGGTAAAAAATCTTCATGACAATAGTGGACATTGATCAATGGACTTTAGAGCCACCAATATTGGTAATATCTTTATAAACGAATAAAAGAAATATAACATGACATCTGTATCCCCTTGAAAAGATAGGCACATCAGTGTTTTAAATCCATGTTTCATATTCTGGCATCAGATCCATAGAATAAACAGTAAGTATTTTCATAATTGGGCACAGATCTGGGCTCAAGAGCTACCACTGTAAAAATTTCACATTAGACAAACCCAATAATGCTTTGCACAACTTGGGGATCGAAAACACTCACTCAATCATAGCACATGTAATTACTAAACAAACAAGGTGATTTATACATGATATAATACATAGATACATATGTCAATTAATAAATTATAAATATTTATGAGTTACTACATCTAATACTTTCACACTTGATTGATCTTCAGAGTATGTAATCACACCAGATAGACAATTTAAAAAAGAACAGATCTATAAACTTATTCATATAACTTATAAATATGACCTCTTGTAAATGAGACCTACTAAAGACAGTATAATTAACACAGGTGTAGGATTGAAAACTGCAGACGAATTACACCCGTCCTTGCTGTTACATGTACAGTACTCTATGAAGATATTGTATGTTCCAGTTCTCATGAGACAGAACCTCTCGTCTCCTTGAATACCAACCTCACCCAAATACGCACAGTCTCTGAAGTAACGCCATTCACCATTCACTATAAAAATAAAAAATAAAAGTTCATTATTGTGGCCAGTTAACAAGTTTACATATTGACAAATGAAGCGTCCCTTGGACAGTAACATTTGGGCAGGAATTTGTTCGGGCACATTACATATATTTGAAAACGTAACAAACCTTTTTGCCTAATCTTTCGGCACATAGTAGGTCTGACGCCGGGTAAATGAGCCAATCCTCGCTCTTGTTTACAATCAGTAATGGGTACAGTGCTGTTATCGAAAGGATCTGCACACTTCGGGTCATTATTCGAACGACAATTCCAACATTTTATACTGATGACTGAAACAGAGAGATGTAAATAAGTAATTTTGGGCGTGACCGATAAATTATAAGTAAATTAAAATGTTTCAGTTGATTACCCTTTCCAATAACACAAACTAGAAAAAGCAATATCAACACATATTTTTGGTTTAGAAACATTGTTCAGTGCAAATAGTAAAATTAAATAAATAAAACTTTTAGCGTAAAACAAAGTTTTCGTTTATTGGCTGTCGGTAAAATCGTTTTCTTTTTTTGCTGTTGTATTGTTGCCAACAACAAAACTTTTTATGTTCCGTTAGCAGCAAATATTATAATTTGAAATACAATTGAAATAGGATTTAAGGTGATATTGTATATCCCTAAAAATGTTCAGTTAATTCTACTTAATAATATTTATTTGAATTTAAGGAATACTAAAAACGATCTAATAAACTATTTAATTTCAACGTTATTTGCGTTCAAGCGGCTGCCACAAAAAGAAGGATTTGTGGCAGCACTGACTATCGAATAATTGTGACTGCATAGATTATTAATATATTTACCAGTTTATGGTTAAGTGGTAAACAGTCTATGGTAAACTAGGTGTGTTGATGCGTCTAAAGTTTTAGACGTTATGTTAGTACCGTGGGCGTGTTTTTCGTATTGTTTCTTTGACTAAATTCAAAACATATTTGTTTTATACATAATAAAATACAAATGGAATTGTTTGTAAAACATCTTTTGTTCTTATTCCTTTTTGTAACGCCTACAGGTAAGGACAACTATTAAAGAAAGTTAAACTTGGTTTTTATTAGTTTCTTATTGGTTTTCTTATACGATTATTTACAGTTTTCTGTGTGAGATGTTACCAATGCTCATCAGCTCAGAATTTAAAAGAGGATACTTGTGGAGCCTACAACAAATTCGACACAGACAGCCACATAGCTGTGGAATGTAATTCGGATGAATCGAACATGCCTGGATCGTTTTGTATGAAGTTGACGCAGCAAGGACCTAAAGGCTTTATATGTATGTATTTTTCTATTCAGTGGTTTTATAGGAATGGGGGTAAAATATCTCAAACGAGGATTTAATTCCGTTATAAAATGGTAAAGTCGGATTGGTTGCCAATAGTCTATTAATTACATATGAAGTATATATTACATTGATTGTTTGTGTATATTATTGATCTGCACTATAGACCATGTGATAATTATACATGTAATAGGGAACGGAAACATCTTATATCATTCTTTGCACATACATAGTCACATACAAAGTATTGAATATAATATAGTTCTTAGAGTTGTACGTGCATGACCATAGAATGGAAAATGTTAAATAAGGGTTACATTAGTTCTCTCAACAGTGGCGAATCACCTTCTTTCATGCATTTACATATGTCTGTTCTTATTCAAACCTGAGTGTACTGAATATCAAACTAAATTTCAATCCTAGAGTACAGGTAATTACCATGTAGCTTGTAGGAATCTTATAATGATAGAGATAAGGATTATAAAGGAATATAACTAATCACATAATACATTAGTATATAAAATATAATTATATATTGCTAAAAAGTTTTATAACCAACCGAAATCCTCCTTGATCAGGTAATGCTGGATGTGAAAATGGTTGAGCTAGTCATTCTATTTTCAAAAGATACAACCAATGAAAAAAAATTAAACTAATTCAATTCTGAAAACACATTCAGCTATGAAGCATTGATAGATTTAGTCTACACTAATTATCAATGTTATATAGTTTATTCAGTATTTTTAGAACATGGGATTCTACTGTGATACACTTCTAGAAACCTCTTTTTGAGACACTTAATGTTTAATAGTCATTAAATTGAGGATGTTAGGGATAGAGATTTATGGAGACAGTTGGAGTATGGAGAAAATGTATCAAATTATTTAAATCAGAATAAATGTAAAACTAAACCTTCTGAATAAAGGGTATCATTATTATTATTAAATATAGGGTTACTATTGAAATTTTTATAAATTGTCACATAAATATATTATGACTATAGTTGCGGAACAAACATTAATTTTAACTATTTGATATTTATATTTGGTTTTCAGGGGATGGTAGGTGGCGACAAGTTATCCGAAGGTGTGCATCTGTCGCGGAGACAGGAGTTACAGGTGTTTGTAACTGGGGAGTATATGACAATGGAGTATATTGGGAAGAGTGCTACTGTTCTTCTGATGAGTGCAATCATTCAACATCAATACATTCTTCACTAAAATTAATATTAGGTACCATATCTTTAGCATTTTTCTTTATAAAGTATATTATGTGAAGCTAAAGATATACAACATATATGTAAGTGCCTTTTTTAGAATATGTTTTTATACTTATAATATTAACTGATCCGTCCAAATCTTACCTGAATATATTTTACATATTTTATATGTTTCTTTTAACATTAAGCCTTTTACATGATTATGTTAAGTTTTATTTATTTGTATATGGGATATTTTATCTTCTCATGACACAAGGAACCAATCACATCATCATTCAATTATAGTATATCATACAATATTTATGTATGGGAAATAATGAAAGTGGTAATTGTATTAGCAATAGTTCATTAATAATGTTCTATTATCTGCTTAGTTATATTGAAATCTCCAATATAATAAATGATATACCCCTTATATGTAATTCTCATAGAAGAAATTCAAAATAAAAAAAAATAAAAAGAATCTCAGATAAATGTTCTCATTATAAATTTATAAGGTAGTGTCAAGCAATTCAAAAATGAATTACATTAATACATACATATTGTATCACAATGAACGTTTCTTTAATTATTTCGTTTAGTTTGAGTACTCATAATGTAAATGAAGTATATGTAGAATGACTGAATGATGCTTAAGCATTAAGACAATGTGTGATGATGTGTATAAACCCTGACTAATGTAAATGCAGACAGTGAAAGTATTTTAACAGTTTGTGACTTTCAATGACTTATGAATTTATTTTGCTTTCTACATTCTCATAAAAATACACTTTATATTAGCAATGAAATTGTTACAAGTCAATTTTTCACAACACATGTTAGATATTCTTTGTGGAATATGGTAATTTGAAAACAAAGGGAGCCTATAGTTAAATCTAATGAATAGCACTAGTGACCTTCAAACAACCATAGTCCATAATATGTTTGCAGTAACATGATAATTGTTCAATTATTTTTGAGCTAAATGAAGCATCTTGTCTATCACAATGGAATCTTTGTTAACTCATAATATATATCATGAAAATTAAATTATTCATGATGGAATTATCAAACCATAATAGTATTCCGAGCAATGTTCAAGGGAGTATTATTAAAATGTAGCCTTAATAATGTCTTACAATGAATCTGCTGATAAATATGTTTATTATTATTAAATAAAGTTTATTTACCAACCATAAGCATTTCTTCATTTTTATGAGTTGTAAGTCATCAAAAATTTAACTTAGGTTACCAGCCACCAAATTCCATATTGTAAGTTCATCTGTTTTTTAAATACAGTGATCAAATGCATTGTATCAAAGTATTTTTGATGACTATGGTGCCTTTATGGACAAGTAATGAACATTGCTATTTAATAAAAGACTTGGATGTAATTTTGGATCTTTTCCATAGCAGTAGATAAGGTTATCTCAATGTACTTTTCTATGTATTGTATACATGTCAATGAATAATTAACATATAGTAATAGTAAATACTTATTATTTATCAATGGACATTTGATTCATAAATAATTTATATATGTCTGATTCTGAAACCTTTTTCTTGTCAACATCATAATTTTATGAAATATAAAAAAATATGAATTGGAAATATAGAATTTATAAATTGAATGAAGACAAACATTTTCTTAAACTTTTTCATACAATTTCAAGAATAATTTGTAAGTAATTGGATGAATAAAGTGTGTACATTAAAATCAAAATATTAGCGAAAAAGTTCGAAATCGAATATGTTCATTTTTGAAATGATTCTTTTATATTGTTATCTTTTAAGCACAGATCTTTTTTTATTGTATTATTGACTTTACTTTTCTTTTCTTCCGATCTCTTTATTTGTTTTTATAAATATTGGGTCCAAATATAAAAGTTGAAGAAGCAAGCACATATCAATACTTATGTTGAAGTCAAACAGGAAAGGGTTGTGTAATAAAAAAAAAAATGTATATATTGTATGTATGTAGTATGTATTGAAATTTTTATTTACATATTTTCAATTTGTCTTATACAATAAATATGTACATATATATTGTATGCCTAATCGATAATAATATATACAATTTAATCAAAAAACAACATCACGCCTGTAATTTCCGATGAGGCAGGCAGAGGAATGCAGTGTAGTACGTTTAAGTTAAATAGTCTGTTATTCAAGAACTGCCAACTGATATTAATAAACAATATGTTTTTATTACATTGAGTTTTCATTTACTAAATCTATCCTGTATAAGATAAAAAATAATGTCAGCTACTTATGAAACAAGAAATCACCGCATGTTTTGGTTTATGCAGTTCTAGAAAGGTATACTACCTACAAAATACTTTATATGATGTCCAGGACCGTTGCCTTCAAAACACATATATTTACGTCCCTCTGTTGGCCACCACTGACACTAGTATCATCAGAGGCAGAACATTTGTGGCGAAGGTCACGTGTCAACGATTCTGGATGATTTATCTTCAAATTATCCAAATGCCTGCCAAGATAAACAATTTTTAATGAAACGGTGTTGAAAACTCATCACCAATGATCACTCATTGAATAGCTGATATTTGACGTTATTGCCTAATATTATAGCTAATTTGTCGTCTGCAAATAAATCTTGAACTCCAACATTTCTAATATTAAATTCCTAATTACTCTTTGTAGTAAACTTGGAGCATTCGTTGAACTTCCTTCGGCTTCATTGCGTATTAGCAGCGACTTCTTGCACTCTGAGTCCAAACATCTGAAACTTTTTGCTATTATTAGCTTTTAACTTATCTCTGTGATAGACATGCTATCTGATCATTATACAATCGCGAAGGCTAAAGGATACAGAACTATATCATTCGTTCCACCAGCGAGATGACTGTCACGACTGCAAAATGTGCTACCGACTGATAACACGTTGTCGGTACTGATCGTCAGCCGTTAAACATTTAAGTATAGTGACGAGGCCATTCACGTAACATCAGTGCCGTAGATATGCAATCATCAAACGGCCAAATTCAAACCGTCGAGCCTTGCCAAATTGAGTGGTTTTTCCTCACGATTCCGACGCGATTTCTCGCAGAACCGGGTGGATTCAGCGTCGACAGATATAAAGATACTCACGTGCAGCAATAAGTACCAAATACATAAATATTAGGCAAACATAGGGGCGCAAAGCCCCTCAGGTGGGCATGGGGCCCGCTATCGGCTCGTTCGTACATACGCCTAGCCAT
The DNA here is from genome assembly GCA_018244795.1 of Parelbella ahira ahira. Taxonomy (NCBI): domain Eukaryota; kingdom Metazoa; phylum Arthropoda; class Insecta; order Lepidoptera; family Hesperiidae; genus Parelbella; species Parelbella ahira. The sequence goes on from DWME01004308.1 coordinate 6,497, forward strand.
CTGGGCCACAAACTTATCCAGAGGCTCCACTTTAAAGTCCCGTCATTCACTAGTCTCATAAAACGTACTTTTAATGTGAATGCTGTACCCTTGAACCCCTTGGCGGTGCCTATTCTATAAATAATCTGAAACAGTTTTTTTTTAATATAAAGTAATTATCATTTTTTCAAGAGTTAATCCCGTAGACTCCTGTCCTCAATTTTTTTCAACTAGATTCAAGTCACCATACTATTTTTCGTTATATTTAATTTATTCATGGGTACCTACCTACATGATAATTAATATCTTCGTATTTATATATATTTACATAGTAAGTATAATTTATTTATAAAGATGGTACCTACCTATAACGTAGTTTGTAATAGGTACCTATGTATCACTTATGCACCCCACCTTTTTTTTATTCATTTCTGTTGTTTTATTGCTAGGCATAGGTTGTTTTGTACAAACCGATATTTAGCAAGAAGATAGTATATATATATTTTAACATTAATATATGTAATGTGATTGGTGCGCAATGGAAATATTGACAACAAAATTCACATATAAAAATAAACACATGCTTGCAAAAAGCCCACACAAGCACATAGACAAAAACACGGGCACATATCTATGTGTATATAGGTACACCCATGGAAAAGTCTTCAAGCATAAACCGTGAAAGCTTAAAAGAGGACATTGGCCAATTATATTTGCTAAATTTTATTGTTACAGTTTTTTGAAAATGTTAATAATGTTGTATAAATTGTTAGTACCTAACTATCTATTATTTCTTTTACATAATAACTGAAAGCTTCAAATCCAGAAAAAAATTCAGGTACTTCTTTGAGGAAAAACAGTTATATTCACTGGTAAACTCGCGAAGCCCGGTGTAACAAATGTTACTGACCGGGTATCAACGTGATAAGCTATATATTATGTACGGTGGTAGGTACATATTTAATAATATGTACATATAACATAGGAAACTAAAATAGAAGGGATACGTTAACTCCTATATTAGTACTCAGAATCACAACTTTCAAGTGGAATTTTGACAACATAAAAAACACAGCAACAGAAAATTACAACAGACGGATATATTCTAAAGCATAACCAGGCAGAGGATTTCGAAAGAAAAACATTTGCTGCAATATATTTAAAAATGTACCATATTTTCCTGAAACAATCCTGTAAGATACGCTTATTGTGTTATTTTCTTGTTGAATGTCACATAAAAAAGAAATTTAATATGCATCCATGGACGATACTGTGGAAGCAACAAGTTTGATATAAATATGGGGCCAAAGACTAAAAGAATAATTTTATTACATACATTTTTATATAGTTACATAAAAAAATCTGTAATAGGTTATTTTTTTGTTAAGGTACTTTTTCGATATACCTACTATAATGGTTCTGAAATAGTATTTTTTGGCACACAAAGGTAAACTGGACAGTTTCATGGCATTGTAATGTTTAAAATCTTTAGTTAATTTGAAACAAAACATTTTAAAGTAGGTACTTCCTTTATCTATATGAAATTATATTCCATTCTTTGTTCAAACGAACGAGTAAATAACTCGAAATATCCTTTTATAACAAAAATAAAAGTAGTAAAATAACACTAACCATTGAGCTTTCTTCGACGATCGTCGTCGGTGCAAATCGGAACAAATCGTAGTCTATCGCAATCCTGAAACGACAGTTGGCACCATCGTGTTGACCTTTTCTGATTCATACGATGACGCACCGTTTGAGCGAGCGAGACAGTTTTCACACTTGCTCCGGATTTGTCCATTTTCAACGGATTCCCGGTCGAGGCTAGATATTTTCCCGCAGGTTTCAGCCCGCTTCAGCCCTCAGTTCGCTGAAAGTTGCGCAGCGAAGTCCATACCGCTTTTGTTTTCTACACCGGTTTTATATGAAATGATTAAGTAACCATTTGGCGGAGAAATATAAACGAACGCTTGAGTGGTGTTACAGAAAATTTAAACTGTTTAATTGGTAATTTGGTGTGTTTGTTTTTAAAAAATTGTGCGAACGTGTATTTGACAATTTTATACTGAGCTGATAACGGGCTGTTAATCACCGTTGGTGTAACAAAGCGTTGAAAAGAGCGTGAGAAGTTTTTGCCGTAGTAAGTATATTTTTTATTGATATTTATTTATACAATTATGTTGACAATGGAAAAGGTCAAACCTTCACACTTAGTCTGAGAGTGCGACGTTACCTAACTACCTTACAAAAATATATTGGTCTTTCTGTTAACTGGGACGTAAACACATTTTTCTTATTTTTAATTACGCAGTCGGTCCTTGTAAATAATGATATTACGTGATCGTTTAGCTGCTTCTAAAATTCTTCTGTTTCTGACTCTGTTTCTAACTAAAATCAACGTTTACACGATTTTTTCAACAATATCCGTCTCCAATCAATATTGAAATAAAGTTTTTAATAGACATATCCGTATAATATTGTCAAATTACAATAACCCCACCGTTTTATGTCATAAGTACTTTCTGCTATTACTTTTGTAGATCATTTAGATCAAGCTTTGAGGAAACACGTATGAACTTTAACCACCTATCTGAAATTGTTTTGTTTGTTTAAATGCGTTTTCCTTCCCCATTATACCCGGAGATAATCAAAACAATTTACCTCAACCTCATTATTTTAACTTTGTACCTACTTTAGGTAAAGGTAATGTTGTTATTGAGGTAAAGACTGTTATTAAAATATTTGATCTACCTTTTTAATAAAAAAATACTCTGTACGGCAAATTCACTTCAGTCGTTTAAAGATTAAGCGTCAGGGAATCATTACGCGGATACCCAGATAAGTAGGTACTTTGTGATCCGGATTACGGCCAACTATGTTGTGAGCGCTTACAAACTGTTGGAGCTCTTAAAAATTTCTGAGCAATTTTCAGAATAGAACAACATTCAATTGGCAAAGGACTATCACCACACATTCACATTTTCATTACAAGACTCGTTACTGAATTTTCTTATTACACAAACGCGAAGCTGGAACGCGGGGCACTTATATTCATTCGTCCGTGCCGCTATTTACGTCTAATATCCAATACTTAGGACAGTTCCATACGTCCGAGAATAATTCCTTTATTCTAAGTACCGAGTTAAACCCGTGATGACCTGGATAAAACTTACCACACCTTTTAAAACCGAACACATCATTACTACTACTGGTAAAGATTACTTTCGAAGTTAAATCCTGATCATTCATAAATGTTTACTTTTGAAACGTTACCATGTATTTTATAGAATTAATAAACACGTTTCATACACCGCTCAATTAGATAATTAGACATTTTCAAAAGCGTCTCCGAAATTTTATAACATCCGTTAAATATAAACATTTTAATTGATATTTATAAACATGTCATATCTCATTACCGAATTCAAAGTTGTATTTTAAACACAGTAATAGGTATTCAATTATCGTTTAAAGTATGATATTTGGCCTTCCCTAATTATTTGTGGTCCTTTTACCGCTCCACAAAGGTCTCCAGCGCCCACGAAGGGGTGTTATTGCCATGTTTGAGAAAATCTGATCTATTTGAACCTCTTGAAAGGTTTCTCTGCCCTAGAGCCGTTTTAACAAACGCGGTACGGTTGATAATAATTTTAACGTTCTCAAATGAGACAGTTCCATTATAGAGCTGTTAATAGTACTTATGGACTGTTTAAACCATTTGCTCTTCTATTCTATATCAATTCTCATCTGATCATAAAGATATTGTGAAGTAAAACATCTTAGATTATAGAAAGCGCTGATAGCGCTGTGATATGTAGGTATCAAAAACGATATGCCGAGTAAGCTAAAACGGGCGCGGTCGGACTTTGAATGGCTCAAGTGGTTGCAATGCAGCAGAAATGTTGATAGGTACATTAATTAACAGTAATTTTAAAAACGATTTGACTCACTTCGCTAAAGAAGCACACGTTTGCTTGGATATAAATAACATGGTTAGTTTCGAAATCATTGACAATAAGTTTTCTCCTGTTTACAGTAACAGTGTAAAGGACCAGGATAATTAATGTACTAGTTCTTCTCCAATTACAAAAAGGACCGTACCCATCACTGGTATTTAAAATAGTTAAAAGCCGTAGTATAAGGTAAACACTAAAACTCCTGAATTTCAAAATTTTAATGAATCCAAAGAACCACAATGTTACATAAATCTCGGCGAACAGTCGACGTCGGGGTAAACAATGGGTTCTATTATTTTACTGCCTGCCTAGTAAGTTGGGAAGGCTGAAGGGTGATAACTCTGAGTAATCTCTTAGGAATTTTGAATACTCCCACTGTCCTAGAAATCTTTATCACTCAGGGTCACCTCAAGGAGCATATTTCATTGAATATTACGCCAGCCCTTATTGAGGTCGTGTATTAACTCGTCTCATTTGTGCCGATATAAATTTAAATTTAATTAGAATGTTCTATTGAGTTCCTGAAATATCTGCAAAATATACTTTAAAAGGAAAATCGAGTTTAAAAATTATTATAACTTTAAAACATTGGCTACGTACCGTTGATACAATAAATGAATTACCCATAAAAGAATAGTAAATATGAAAATAACTACAGGAGTATCTACTTCAAGTAGATACTTAGTAACTAATAGTAAATAAGAATGTAACTACTAGTAAATAAGAAAGTAACTACTAGTAAATAAGAAAGTAACTACTAGTAAATAAGAAAGTAACTACTAGTATATAAGAAATTAACTACAAGTAAATAAGAAAGCAACTACTAATGAATACGACCGTAACTACTCTAATGTACTTTAACTGTGCATCATTCAACCTATTCGGTCCACAGCGGATAACAAAGAATTACATCCTAATAGGAAACGTGGCGGTAGATACGCGTATAATAATAGATCCTACCGCAGGAAATGGTAAATGTCAGTCGTTTTCAAATACGTTTTGTCTCAGAGATTAATATAATAACATTATAACATACATCGCGCCTGTATTTTTGGAAGAGGTATGCAGAAGAGTGTAGTACGCCCACATTCTATCTACAACATGCCTATGTACCTCTCAATAAGTAAACAGAAATATTTGTAGCCATTTTTAAGAACACTGCGCGATAAGTGTTACATTTAGTACAAATACACTTTATATAGAATATACAATGTTAAATCTTTACACAATACCTGTAGGTACGTATGTTACAAATATGCAAATAAATAATTAAATAAGGCAAAATATTCATTGTTGACGTTCATAGTGTCAATATCAGACATGCAATAGTTTGTGGTCAAACATTAGTACAGAGGACATACATATTACGAGTATAAGACGTATTCTTTTTGACATGAAAACCTCAATGATGTTAAACTGTTTAATTTGTTTTTTCGTTAAGAATTTTAGCGGTTATTATTTTTAGAACATGCACAAATTATAAAACAGAGTGTTAGAATATGCAACCTATGTTCCTGTTAATATTATGTAGGTACTTACTGCTTAATATATATACCTATTATGTACTGTTTTATTTTTCTACGCTTCTGAGAATTCATTTTCTTCATCTTTATATTCTTCAGCCTTCAAAAATATCATACCTGTAATGGGTTTTTGCAATCATTCTTACTTTTTTTCTGAATAAATATCGTTACTGATTTGGGATTTCGTTTTGTCATTCGCCGAAGACATTCATTCATAACGTACCTTCAAAACGTCAGCCTTATTTTTAAATCACAATGCATCTTAGAAAAATACAGGGTTCATATTTTGTTTGGAGTTTGTATTTAAAAAATACAAACTCCAAACTTGGCAAACGTAGCGTAGGACGCCCTCCAGATACGTGGAGTGACGATACACGCAAAGTAGCTGGCAGTGGTTGGATGCGACAAGCTGAAGATCGAGCTCAGTGACGTGTCATTGTAGAGGCCTATGTCCAGCAGTGGACGGGAGTAGGCTGATGATGATGATGATGATGATGATTTAAAAAAATGTGTACTAGATTTGGAAGGAAACCTAGAAGTAATTACTAAGAATAATTTCGAACTTAGTATACAATTAAAATTTTATAAAAGTCATAATTGTTACATTTATTTAAATTGTTAACAGAAGAAAGTTAGTGATATGTTACGTAACTTTAGGGCCAATCATATGTACCTACATACATACATATAATGATACATAAAATAATATAGGAACAAAAACTTTAACAACTCAAATTAGATATTGCGACATCAAGCAGTTGTACTTCTATTTGCAACATGAACTTTCAAGTTATTATTTATTAATTGCTTTTTTATCTGTTTGATCGTAAGACTGTCAACGTAACGAGACAATAGCCGCCTTTGTACTATGGATAGTCTCTTGTTCTGCATCACAATAACATTATGGTTTTTATACAGTAATTAATTATTATTACCTTTATTTATTCGTTTTTCACAGATTATTTGTTGGTAAAAAAATTGAATAATATTTTAGTAGGTCTTTTGTAAGTTGGAACGGCAAGAACAATTAGCTGAATATATGTATAACATACAAGACCAAGATTTATAAACCGGAGACGGGCAAAGCATAAACCGATAAAAACTGTAAAAAACGCCACTTGGGCAAGTTCAGAGGCATTTGGTCTGTTTCATAGTACAAATTATGGAAGCTTCATATTTGTTTTAAATGGGAACTATTGCTGTATTGAAAGATATAAAGAACAATTTCTAATGCAATAGAAATACCGAAATAACTTGAGGTTAGTGAGGTCCGAATCTAGAAAAAATCTACACAAATAATGTTGTTGCTAGTCTTTCGAAACTATATTTGTATTTAACCTCAAATGAAAGCTACCTAACATCAGTCGTACGCGAACCACATACATAATTATGTATTATATATTAACAAGAATAGACTGACACACGTGTCTTTTGCTTACCACACAGTTCACACTGGAATACAAAGTATGTACCTACTACATATTATAAAGTAGGTACATATTTTAGTGCCTTTTCGCTCCAACGTTTGGACGTACTTAATGAGTTTTAAAAGCAGCAAACCAATTAATTGTTGATGTTTGCTGTAATGAGTAAGGTAGAGGAAAATGGAGTTGGAATACTTGGAACCAGTTTACTTGCGTGATAAGGTACATTTCTTATTGTTTTCCGTCGGTAAACATGTTTCAATTAAATAGAAATGGATATTTATTGCTCATTGTATATGTAAGAATAATAATAATAAGAACAAGAGCAATCATTATTTCTATGAATATAATTTTTTTACTTTATATGTAAAATAAGTTGTTTTATTGAATAGGTTGTTGTACACATAATTTAAGATTTTTATTGAAAAGATTTTTGATTTTGATATTTTTTTCAATCATAGAAATGCTTTGAGGTTACACGAAAAACATTAAATCTTTATTATTATTTTTCATATCACCACGTCAGGTTTCTAACGGATTAAACAGAGAGCACCGACTGCCAAATATCTCTGTCCATACAGATCTGACGTGTTTCCTATGCAACGCTTATGCGCTTGAAATATGTAATTTGTTTTGTAAAATTTAAATATTTTTTTATTATTGCAGCAAATTATTTCGAATGTCGTAAAAAATATTTAATTATTGACCAATTAATAATAAAACTAGTAATTTTTGTATTTGTATACTGAATAAAATAGTAAATGAAATAACGAACTGTGCACACAAATTATTGCTATTACAGGACGTGGGCTACCGGGATAACAGCAAGGCGTTACGGGGTATTTTATTACTATATAGCTGCAGTAAAAGTGATTACACGCTACTCCACTGACTGGGTTCCATGATGGGTACCGTAATGCAATAGATGCCAAGATTTGTAGCCGTGTAATTGGCCAAAATAATTACATTTGTACCAAATCATTAGATTATCGCCGTCCGTACGTCGCGCACGTTCAGCGGAATGAGAGCACGGAATATTTTTATTCGTGACTGTTTTAATGTCACACGTATATCCATTTGATTTCATGTTTGTCTTAAGTAGACATAATGTAGCACGGTGTGATTTATTTCCTTTCGTTAGGGGTAAGGAGAGAGCTGTTATTATTGAATTTTTGTTAATTCAAATATTTTATAGTCCTTCTCCATCTGATATAGTTATGTTTAAACATTGTGTATTTGACGGAAAAATGTCAATGATGTCATTCATGTAGTAATGATTCGTCTAGAAAAGAATGACTAATTTTGTGTCCGTGTGTATGTCTGTAATAATATCATTTGTAAGTACAACAGTTGAGCTTCCTACGAATTTCGTAATACGTGAATGGTCTTTAAACTAAATTCAAAAAGATTTCTATATAAAATTGAATACCAATGTAGGCCGACTGTTTTAAATATAGACGCAAACCCAATTTTACAAGCTTCCCTATACCTGTTCTTATATAGATACCAGTAAACTCAACATAAGATTATAATCATAATCGTCATCAACCCTTTTAATGTTAGACAGTTGGACACGGGTCTCTTTTCATTACGAGAAGGGTTAAGGCTTGCTACGCTGACTAAGTGCGGTTTGGCAAACTTAAAACGTTATAAAGAATAATATTACAGAGAGCTGAAGTGTGCACGACGCTTTACGAAATCATTCAGAGTTCTAACATTACACTGTCTAGGGCATTCAATAAGAGATATTGGTATATTATGAGATAGGCAACTATTTGAATCTTTTGTCCGATAATACGTATTCTATTTTAGATATCAAGTAGATACTTACAGAGTTATTTTTCAGCAACGCATTAAACTTTCTATGAAGCAATAGTTATTGTTCTCGACCTATTTAAATAAAATTAATTAATTCAGGTTTAAAAATACGCAAACCTGCTATTAATTGTTACAAGTGAAAGAATGAAAATGAATATTTTTAATATATGTGGGTACATTAATTTAATTAAGAGGGAAATAAATGAGCTGTCAGCAATTAAAAGTGCCCGCCACCGCGCATGGAAATTTCCAGCCAACCTCTAAATGATCTGTAGACTAGGACTATTAGTGTCAGTCAAATATTCTATATATTTTTAATATTTCTGTTCTTGTTCTGTAATCGTTTTAACATTCCTTGAAATTATGATATCGACACAAAAAAAAGTTTTAATACCAAATCAGCCAGGGCTATGTACCACAATGTTGTTATATCTAGTATATACTACACTCACACACACATTATCAGCCTGTTATCGTCCACTGCTGGACAAAGGCCTCTCTAATGGCACGCCAACCGAGCTCGATTTTCTGCTCTACGCATCCAACCACTGCCAGCCACTTTGCGTATATCGTCCCTCCACCTAGCTGAAAGGCGTCCTACGCTATGTTTGCCAAGTCGTGGTCTCCACTCCAAAACAGATCTGCTCCAGCGGCTATCGGTCCAGCAACAGATGTAACCAGCCCACTGCAACTTCAGTTTGCTAATCCTTTGGGCTATTTCGATAACTTTGGTTCGCTGACGGATCGCCTCGTTTGGGATTCGATCCCTCAGAGAGACGCCGAAACCTTAAATTGGTGGACCAGTCGCACCGTGAGTGTCTACGTCTTGGCTCCCTATGCCATAAGTTATGTTAGTATAAGAGAAACTAATATTATTTAATTCATATTTCATTAAAGACATGTTGCTGCTATCGTTCTCTGGAATTCGTATATCTAAAACGCACCGTGAGTGTCTACGTCTCGGCTCCCTATGCCATAAGTTATGTTAGTATAAGAGAAATTAATATTAATTTAATTCATATTTCATTAAAGACATGTTGCTGCTATCGTTCTCTGGAATTCGTATATCTAAAACGCGACTACTTTCTTTTACCTTATTGATTAGGTCGCGATAAATAAATGTTGCTCTGTATAAAACCTTGTGCATCACTCAAGAGTTGTTTTCAATGAGATCTATTCAAAGATCATCACAGATCTGTTGCTGCTTTGAGGAGGGAGATGATAGTTCAGGACACCATATTGGGACGTGTATAGAATAGTGTAAGTGAAAACCATACCCTTTAGACTGAAACATATTTGCTTCTCAGAAGATATCGCTGTAGAGGCGGTGTTCTCGTAACCGGCACCATATGCACTTTCAGATACG
>DWME01004309.1:0-16562 GCA_018244795.1 Parelbella ahira ahira
TAATTGGGAGGGGAGCTGCGATGTGGAGGGTCGATGGATACATCCGTCCCGGACCCTTGCGTTAAATTTGCATCAGGACTGAAGGTCGCGTGATCGTTATTGCTAGCTGGTGGGAGCAGGTTGGACAAATTGTTCTCAATTGCCTCTGTTCACCACTTGAGTAATGCTGAGATGCAGGAACATTTATATTAGATAAGTAGATAACCATAGTTAGGGTACCAACACAAGGCAGTCTGTACGATAATCAAAGACAATAAATGTCAACAGTGAACCTTCCTATTATTTCAATGAGATTTCTTTCGGTCTTCCTAAAAATTTGTAAAAAGAAGCGTTATAAGCAAATAAACTTTAATAAAGTATTAAAATATCCACAAAAGAAAAATGTCTTCGTGCCTGTCCACCAATAATTTAACCATAAGCAGTGACGCGAAAACAGTTGTGGCATGCACGTCGAGTTAACTACATGTTTATTGCTGTTCCTCACAGTGCAGTCGAACTGCAATTCTTCCCTGCACGCAACGGGTAGGGCTGGCAGAAAATTGTTGCAGGAACTTCACAGTTCTTCCGCCTCATCAGTTACTTATATTGCAAATGCACTTGTGGCATATCTTGGTCGACCGTTTCATATTCCTAAAATACGCTTGTAGCAGTTAAAGAATAGCGATGCTTGGCAGCTTGCTGGTATTGCTAACTTCTATAGACAATTATGGTATCTTCTTCTCTTGTCTTGTAAGTGCCTCTCTGACTAACAAAGGTTGGCTGTCAATTCAGCAAAAATCCCTTGTTATTTAGTGAGTCGAAATAGTTGGGCAGCACTCGCTATCCCCGTCCACTTCTAAATGTTATGCAATCAGGATTATTTTCTCCGACCTATTTTTCATTTAAGTAAATGAGTACAAAGTATAATTTTCGAAAAAGTGACAATCCTGAATTGACATGTTAGGCAGTAATGACCAGCGGCTCTCAGAGCTCATAGAGCTGATGATTGACATGTTATTACGTAATGCAAGGGCTCTATTTATGTAGTTTATCTACTGTTGAGAGCTAAACACGCGATTGTAACGTACATTAATGCAGTTTTCCAACTACATTAACTCTCATATAGTATAATTTGTAATAAGAGTACAAGTGTTTTTTTTCAAGAATACTGTAAACAGTTTTCGTCAGAGAAGTTCTAAGTGTGCAAGTCATTTTTGGCGGTTATATCCTTTTGATGCCATTTAACGAAAAACAACACACGTATTTATTCGATCAATCAGACAACACATAACTAACTTACTAACACGCTTACAAATGTTTTGAATGTCTAGAAATAACAAAATTAATTAAAACTTATTTTTATATTTTTTGACATCCTTCAATTAACAATGAAAATAGGGTCATAGATGTTACAATTTTTTGGAATAAAATAAATATTTAATATTCAGTTAGAATTTTCTGTTATAAAAATGTATTTTACTTGAATAATGACTAAAATTCAATAACTATTTCACCTTGAATATTAGTTTTTTTTGGTTTATTATTAACACCACATAGCTTTAATATAATAAATATAAGTAGACATGCATCTCTTTAGTAGTAAATATATTGCATTCAATATACTTTTTTAATTAATTACTAATTTAATACACATAGATAGTACAGGAAAGACTGTTCGCGCGCAGTAAAAATAAGGTATTATCGGTACAAGGATTACATTATCCGCAATGTACAGTTGCTGACTTTGACACACTTCGGTATTTTCCCTGCTATTGCGTTTTACTTTTAATCGACGCGTCCTTTATGTAATTTATTGCTTTTTTTTAAACCTCAGTTTTTTAAGAACCACTGTTTGTTCTAAAGCTTCGAATCTTAATTTGTAAGAACCAGTCTATATAAAAATTAAAAATATTAAGAAACACAAAAACGAGAAATGAAAAAAAAGGGTTGACCAAGGGCCTGATGACGATGACATTATTAACATCAAGGTATCCCCATTGTGTCTGTTTATCTAAAAGTCAACACATTTCTATCCACGTTCTTTTCACCCATCATGCAGGTTGCTTCCCCTTTGTTCTTCTGCTGTTGGACACAGATCATCTTTCTTTACACATAGCCACACTTTACAATATAGCCTAATATGAAGATCAGATGTTTTCAAAAAACAATACCGTACACTATTTAAATCAGAATTTTCACAGACCTGTACCATGTATCACATATACATAATCAATATCATCCGTACTCTAATATTAATCGTAAATACATCTAAATATCCTGACATACCTAAATAGTAATACCAAACATAAATTTTTTCTAAAATTCTTTCACACTCAGACTGAATCGGGGTACTAAACCACATAGACGAAAAAACTCTCAAAAGCTTCCTATACAATATTAATTTAAATACCGCAGTTTTTATCCGCTGAATACCTAATATTTTCAGTATTCAAAAATAAATTACCCACTATACAATTACATTGTTGAAATCGAGACTCACATATAGCTAATAGAAAACTATAGCAGACTAAATAGTTTGTGACGGTTAGATAATCAGTTTGACACGAAATAATTATAGTTTGCAATAGAACGGGGTTTATAAATAAATCTCTTTGTTTCTGTGTTATTATGGAAATCAGCGCGTGTAATAATAATCACTAGGTATAATTAACAAGAGTATGGACGCGGTAAAGCTGTGCACTGCAATTTGTATTTTGTATCTAATATATGTATTATGTTCTATTGGTCGCTAATCCAAAAGAGGTTATAACAAACTTACATATATGTATGTATGTGTATGGGAACGTGTAATTGGCGGTGCGTTTAGTAGTGGAATATCTCAGAAGTTTATCTATTAAGGCGGTCTTGATTATATTTATGTAAGTTTGTAAGTTAAAATCACGAACTACTGACTCTATAGGCACTATAGTTATAAGTTTGAAAATAAAGCATTCCCTATTTTTCGCGATAACGTACAATTTGGCTAAATACTTGCCTTACCGAACAAATTTCGAAAATATATTGCTGCATGATAATATTAAGCATTATATATTATAATACAATAAATTTTATAATTATATGAGGGCGTTACAAACCGCTTCAGTATTTTTCAGAAACGAGAAGAATGCAAACCACTGATTACTCTTTTCTCTTCTCGGCCGTAGTCTTCCTTTTATAAAGGTCGAGGCAGTTCTGGAAAGCTTTAAAGGAGAAGTTGAAGAGTTGCTTCCATGCTGTTTTCAGCTTCAATTAAGTAGATACCAATGAATGTTTTTTTTTAAATTTGGAACTATATTAACTTAATGCCATAGAGCGCGCGATACGATTACTGTTTCAATAATTTTTGTACAGTTGGCACAACTTAAAAATGTTCTACATAAGATTATCTTCATAACCCATCACCCATCTCTAATCACCCAAATGCCATCTTCCATCTACCATCTCCCAACTCCCATCTCCTCCGTTATCAAACCTGTGTATTTCACTCATTAACACGAATCTCCTTGTACAACGTAAATTCATATTCTACCTCGCCGATACGAGTACGTAGGCCGCGAGTGGTCCGCGGTAGGCGTTCTCGAAGTCACAATTATGTATTACTAGCGAATAATATCGTTGTTATATTTCGAGGAAAGTCTTCGGTTTCTGACACTGACTGGAATAGGCAAAGAACAATTAAATATATCAGTTATCGACTTATCACTTCACGAACTGACTTTTATACTCGTGATCATTACGTCAGGCGCTGAGCGGCGCAGACGTAGCGTAGGCGGCATTTTTATTCTGTTGAAATAACGAAAATTTCAAATACGTTGCATGTGAGCATGTACAATAAATTGCATTATCTTTTACGACATGTGTATACAGACAGTGTGCCGCCTATCCGCCACCGCGCTAATCTAATCGCGTTTTTAATCACTACTTATGAGTAGTATAAAATAAACTCGCTTTCCGCTGTCTGTCCCTACGTGTGCTTAGATCTTTAATACTGCTCAACGGATATTTTATGCGGTTTTTTAATAGATAAAGTGATTCGAGAGGAAGGTTTTGGTTAATAGTACATTACGGTTTTATGCAAATTGACTGAAATGTAATGGTTCATGTTGAAGAGGTCGCGCAGTTGTAAAAAATTTCATCTGCTGGGAGCTACACTCCCGTGCGCCGCGTAAACCAACAGAGATACACTAAAGTAATGTACTAGAGAATTATAGATCTACAAAAATACTACAAAACAGTCCGTGATAGCATGTCTCTATCTCTTATAGTTAACTCACAATATCTACTTTTATGTTAAAAATTTAATTTAAAATATCACGTTATTTTCGAGGCAGTTTTCTTTTGTTCAGTTCAGTTCAGAAAATGTAATATTTTTATTCTGGTCTGATCTGATAAGGATCCATATATAATCTGTAACATGAAGCAGCACAACAGCTCTCTTGAATCTATAAAGTTATAGTGTAAATTTATTACCTACGGTTTAAATACTAAACTTATTACGCAAACGCTGGTCTTTATTATACGACGAATAATTAATTGGATTCGATGTTTACCAGAATATAATGAGAGCTTTATAATTAAAGAGTCGAAACAGATTCAGGGCTGGAGTTATCGTACCCAACTTTTTCCTACAAACTTATAAACGTTTGATGAACTTGAACCTTACAACCGCTATAGAAATTATGTAAAAAATTAGACACGAACCGATGACATAAACATAATAGGAGCGATAATGAAACAGATCTTTATCTTTATTGCAAGAATGTGGGAACGATATACTGCTTACGGATATCACGCGATGAATGGATGTTACATTTGTCATTGCGGAGTCGCGTGATGTTCGGTCGTATCATAAAACAACAAAGTCAACAATAACGAAAAATTTAACGTTAGACGCTGTGCGCAACGATATTGTTAGTATATTAAAATAACAGACATCTTCAATTCTTTGTGTGCTGAGAGATAAACTTATGGACTGAAAAACGCGTACCTATATTCATTATCTTACACATAATTAATTAGCAACTGTTTGATAATTTCTATAATCTTAAACGATTTGACGCGTCATTGTAATTCTAATACCTAAGTCCATTGTTTCGTTAGAATCTCATTACACATAACTCTTATCTGTTACCACCATACCTTGGTCAAAATGATGACGTGCGATGATAGCTCTTCGGAATGTCCCTCCTAGTGTTGGTATAACACTAGAGACAGGGCACCGTCGTGTCCTACACCTGTCATGACATAAGGTAGCGTCGCTCTTGCCTTATTTATAATATGTTTCTGACAAACAAACATGACGTCGTATATTTTAGGCATGTTCAACTTGCGTCATTTCTTCTTAATACTGGGACGTCCGTTATCGTAATATAACAGTTTGTTAAAAAACACATGTTGTTCAGTAACACAATTATTTATTATCTATCGAAAACAGTGACATAGGACCACTGAAGGTGCGTTGTTTGGGCTTTCGACGGGCGACTGTGACGCACGTCGCCGATAACATGACCCCCGGCAGAGCGTTTCAGTATTTTCCACAATATTTGACTACCTATGCAACATCGCGAACTGTTACGCTATCAATAGATCGTACGTAATTATACTTCACGTCGAACGACAGTGCGCATCGTTTTGATACTTGCATTTCTATACAAGCTTTTCGCGCGTTGCATCAATACACGTGTGAGCGAACGACCTAGCTAAGCTACACCTCATTTGACTTTCCCCTTTTACATTACTAACTTTGTGCCTGTATATATACAGCGAACACGCTACTCGACTCTGACTCGTTATCGTCATTACAGACTTCCAATGAACTTTACCGTTATGTGTGTTAGCCAATAGTTAATGTGAATAAGGCGAACTAATCCATTATTCTCTGTGGTTCAATAACTCACGTACTAATTAAATAGAGTTCAAGTTCAACTTTCTCTTTGGGTTTTCTTATTCGACGCTATCATTTTACCCTCGAAAGAAGTCCTAGAAGGGTCCTAGTTAGCATCATATTAAGTACAGTTAAAGATTAACTATGAGATTTAAGTAACCAATTGCATATATTACCAGGAAAATGGAATTATATTGGTAGAGATTTCCGTGCGGTGGATGTAGCGATTCTGTACGCGGTACTTGTTTTGGATCAAGATGTTTATATAGAAGTGTAGAGAGTCTGCAATACTACCAATATCGAATTATGATTAAGACTCGTAGGTCGCAGTATTTACAACAATTGACGAGGTCCTGAGCATATGACAGTTTTAACATATAAAACAGATTTTTTTCATTTTAAGGACATGTGTAACTATAAACTCATTTCACCGTGATGGAGAAGCAGCTTAAAATGCAGAATAGTTGCCTAGAAAAAATCTTTGATTGTTTTCTCGGACAATTGAGAATTTTACTTATTGGGACATACATATTATATGTATATACATTAACACCGAAAGACAGTTTCACTCTGTTATGTTCGGCAAAAATGAGATGGCGAATGCTTCATTCAGCTCAGTATCTTTTAAGTATAGGTAATACAAAGTACACTCATGGAGTAACCGAAGAAAAGATTTTAAAAATATCAAGAATAAAATAGTAATAATAATAATAATCATCATCATCATTACTTACTTGTTAGATGTCAATGTCATTATCATCTTTTTAATGATCCACGATAACATGCGGCAGACTTCAGACGCCTTAGAGATTATGGAGTATTCGGAGAAGGAACAAACCTGCAGTTCCCTCAAGGCGGTTATATTTTCCATCAAAGCAGGTAATATGTTATCTAACACAAATATTTTGGAAATATATCGGTTTAACATATGTGAAACCGATCTGCAATAGAAGTTAATGATTTCAAAATCAGTCGGACTAACAGCAGATTAGTATTAAAGATTTTTCTAATTATACTTCAATAATATTTTATGCTTCTCAATATTCTCTTCCAATTTTCGAATTTAGCGTGCCTACATTTATATACATACGTATAATATTTGTATCGGAATGAGCATGCAGCTGTATGTAACTTAAGAAACATTATTACCGCCTATTTTAATTATTGTAACATGACTTTTATGATGACTGTTATCAAAAGCAGTGACATTGTGGTGTTTGGGATAGGAAGTACGTACCTACTTACTTAAATCTTTAGTAACGCTTCATTCCGTCTAGCGCAGAGTCAAAGCGTAGTCACTTGTACTTTAAAAGCATATTGATGTCTATTTCTATTATATTGTGTGGCAATCGGCTCACCACTTATTCCACAGAACTTCAACGTAACTGGTGAAACGTGGGGCTGTACTACATCCCTCTGCCTACCCTCTTGGGGATTACAGGCGTGATGTTACTTTTTTTCTATTAGGTGAGTGCAAATTTGTATACAAAAAATATATACACGCGCGCCGTCGCGCGTTCTGGCAGCAGTCTCGAACAAAATGTATGACTGCATTGTGAATTGTTTATATACAAATTTTCATATTATTTTCTGGACGCAGAACTCAATACGCTACTAAAATGAAACTATAAATCGTATCGTGACGCATCGCTTCGACTCTGCAAGTGGGAAATGAGCCTAAAGTTTAACTTGACATTGTACGTAAATATTTATTTATCATTTGTTTAATTATATACAAGTAATTGGGATGAGTTGTTTTTTATCTTTAATTATGATCACTCAATGTGTATTTATGGCCACAAAGTGATCACGTATTCACCACATGTTATTTAACTTTGACCAGAAATTATTTATAAGTATTTTGTTAAAATTCAAGTGTCATATATAAAATATAGGTACTAGTACACAATCGGAGTTACATAATCGTTTTTGTCTACGCAGTCCTCAAACTGGCGCTCAGATATGAAGAGTCTTGAATGTGCAAAACGCACGTCTGACCAGGGGGCTTAGACATATTTTACATTCAGTTATATAATAACAAAAACAGTAAATAATAATCGAAACCATTGCCATACACTTGACACCGCTCCCAGTCAAAATAAAACAATAATCCTATATTTTGAGTGGAGCGATAATAAATATATTAATATGTTGTAATAATACGGAAAATTCCGCCGCGAGAGTTCTTCAGATACATCGATATGTAGTTTTGCGTCATGCGAATATTGAAACGTTTGCCGCATTACAGTAACAACGCGGGTCAATAGCACGACAATACATACTTACATATTATCGAGCCACTGATTCTCATACCTAATCTGCACAAGAAACAGGACAGTACCGGTTCGCGATAGTTAGAATGGCACGCGAACGCAGCGTGTCACCGATAACTTTTTATGTAAACTTATCAACGACGTGTACCTACACCGAAGGTCGTGTCTAATGTTTATGACTGATCAGACGCGAATTCGTAAGTGCATTTCGTTTTTGTAACGGACGTATCCACCCAATAGAACATGGGAAACGTATCGTCTATTTCCACTTTCACTTTGTCACGAAGTGATCAATGAACTTTAGATATACATACGTTGATTGGACTGCTGTCGCGTCAGTGTAACAAATTTTTGTTTGAGGCTTAAATTCGATGCTGTCACTCGAGAAGCTTCATATATTCATTGTAATCAACGTCATCATCAGCCTGTGGATGTCCACTGAACATAGCTTCCCTCAATCGACACCACTCCTTTTGGGCCTGGGTCTTTCCAATCCAGCAGCTTCCCGTTGTAAATATTTGTTATATGTAAGAGAAAATAGGACGTTAGTTTGATTTGTATAACAAAAAATTTATATACTGTTCCTTTTTGCGGCTTCTCGATAACTTGCAGTTTGTTAATCATATCATTTGTCAATATTTTTTTTAACCGAACACCAATTTATAGTAAGAGAGCTAATAAATAACTATATATGTTTTTGAAGTAAACTTACGAGAGAACAAATAGTTACATACTTTTTGAAAAACTGGGACACGTTTTCTCCATCGTGCTACACACTCACAACTGACAATTTTTCGAAAATTTATCAGAACGTAATTGTAATTGTAATAGGTTATTTTATTTTATTACGTAAATTTCTTTAGTGAAATAACCAATTTATGTTACATTGTATGCCTAACTAGCTGTTATGAGTTTATGAACTCTACATAGACTATCAAATACGGACTGAAGGGTGCACGCGAAGTTCGGATAATAATTTCACTATTGTTTTACTAACAATCAATAATTTTATGTTTAGGATAATAAGCCTTCAGATTTATTTGAAAGCAGACCGCAGACCAGATGAGCAGATTTTGTTCGTATTTAAAAAAGAACTTAAAGCGCATTTTAATTATACTTAATTTATTAATTATACTTAATTTTTAATTTCAAGTATATTTTTACATTTCAAATATGATTTGGCAAGAGAATGCTCGAACACCTTTGCAACACGCTTTGTGTGAACCATGAAAACTGCCCACATACTACTTTATATATGTACCTACTCTTTCCCCCACGACAAGCGACTGGCGCTCTTTCCTGTCAATCAGAACTCGGTCGGCTCCGAGAGGATCTGAGGGCACCATGTTCTCGTATCCAGTCACCCCGGTCGCAATAGAGACCGCTATTGTACGTGAATTGAAAAAACCCCTCCGCGCTCCTCTATGTACAAGAACCTTAAAAAGGAAGCTCGTTCCACATTTTATCACAAATATCGGGCTTCCCACGTGTGCGTAGGTGCCCTCATGCACTCAACACACTCGTGAAAACGATCTTCTAAATTTTTAATACGGTACTAACTTCATCAAAATTGGAAAGAAAAAAGGAAAGGAAAAAACAGGAAGAAAATTTAATGTTGATAAAATCTCCGATAAACTATCAGGAAAATATTTTGCATTATGTATACCTACTGTTAAATATTTAAAATGGTTATAATGTATAGACAGCAGCTAATGCGCTAACATACATTATATGTAAGTTGACTGAATAAATAAGACCACGATTTAAAATTTATTTACATTCAACTGAACGATGTGACTAAATTTCAAGAAGGTTTTGTGAAAATAACTTAAGTACTTATGGTCATTAATGTATGAAATGGCTTGTAGTAATATTAGAATGACTATTTAAAAAAATAAAACGAGTACAAAAAGTTTTGGATCTTGGGTTTGCTGTCTTCCAAACCAAGGAGATTGGTCGGCTTAAAATAAAATGCGTCGGATGAAGAAAACTTATGAGTTTTTTACTCGTTGTCCAATGATATGATGTCCTTTCTTTGTTAGTTCTGCTATTAGCGCTCTTGATAAGAGATTACAATTAGAGATCATTGATCTTATGAATATATTTTTGGGAAAGTCTTGTTCTAGTCTCAGTCTGATGTTGATGTAAGTTTTATCTATGTATATTGTTATCTGTCTTTTTATAGGTATACATAATGTAGAACAAATATTACAATTAAATTGATGTAAAGTAAATTTAATTGTTTAATTGCCGGTAAAAATGGGGGTAAACATCTTGTCACATATTTAAAAGGGAGCATTTCACAATGGAGCATCATGCCAATGACGTAATTATAAGGATTCCATGTCGGCCATTTTGTATAGAATCCTTAAAAGGTTTTTAGGTCACTGTGGTCAACTCGCATTATTTGGTCAACAAATGAATCAATCTTTTCCTTTGAAAAATCTCATAAACAATGTAAGGACTCAATAAAGAGACACCTTTCTTCATCATCATTGCATTAGTGTTTATTAATACGTTGTTGGAAGTAGGGCTTTCCAAAGGTGCGTCAGTCGGTCCTCAATATCATCGGCCGCAGAACATTGCCCAGTATTATTGCAGTTCACGGCATCAGGGTTGCGGTGCACTCGTTGCAGAGGCTGCGAAAGATGTACAACCTAGAATCGGCTGCACGAATCACAGTTCTCGATATAAATATGTATAAAACACAAGTCATGATAAATGAATACATTGATTCGAAATCTGACGTCATAAATGGCCATCTTTTCCAAGGCTTTTCAGAATAGATATACATAATCTTCCTGTTAGACAAAAGAATTTTATGACAGCGAAAAAGAATAGAATTAAACAGGGTTAGACTGAATTTGGCAAACTACGTCATCCCTGTCACAGTATTTGAGTATTAATTTAATTTAAACTTAAAACGCACTTATGTAAAGAGGTGCGCGCCATGGATTTGAACCCAGCACCCCCGGAGTAAGAGTCTGAATTTTTAACCACTAGGCTATCACTGCCATATGCATTTAAATAACATCAAATTTATCGACATTGTTTGCGGATATTTTTTATATTTATAGATTATATAGCCACTGGTTTAATTGTTTGTTGTCACGACTCAGGTGCAAGAATATCGGGTTCTAATTGGATACTAAATGATATCGCCCACTGAAACCGGATCATATTATGTTTCACGCGATCACAGCGTGTACTGACTCCCCTGGCCGTATCAAACGTGTAACTACTTTGAACTGTCCATCGCACATGCTTGTTTTAATGATTTTGCATTCATTCTTAAAAAAAGAAATGTCTTTATGTTTCCGTTATTAACATTAATGATGTATCCATTCCAAAAATAGGAAAATTTTTTTTTTTCCGTTTATAATTTTTTTCATAACCGAATCCCTAGCAATCGTAATTGGTGAAGTTGGTGTGGCAATGCAGAATTTTAAGTTGTTTCAAGTTGATACAGTTAGGCTATCAAAAATATAATTTAGTGTTTACTAATTGTAAAAGCTGTCATGATGAGAGATGTAAAATTTCATTTATGTCAGATGCAGGGTAGGGACATATCCAATAATAGAATTGCGTGATGCAAGATAAACTCCGTCCACTCAAAAGGCATAGATTTTAGTTCGACTGGTAGCAGTAATGAGTTCTCTGTGAATTCAGTAATGTTTAACATTATATAGGTATACTGCCATCAAACAGTACAGATACTTACATGTCTATAACTTGACCGTCCTCTGATCAAACTTTAGGCTTAACCAGACTATGGTATGGATACTGACTATAGTATTAATTTCGAATGGTTGAAATATTCTAGAAAGAATTTTATTTGCTTCACTACACTCTTCTCACTATATTACGTGATTTATTAATTAATTGATGTTATAGAAAAAGATGAAGTAAACTGGCGTGATCAACAAGACCAGCGTATTTTCAGCGCGTATAAGCTCATTTTTTACGCGTATAGAAAAGCGTGAACGAGCGTGTGCCCCCACACGCACCGCTTGCAAGCATTGCCGCCTTGCTACATATCGTATACGCTTGAGCTGTCTACGATCATGAGGTAGGCACAAATCTAGCGCTTATGAGCGATTGAGCGCGTAATCGCGCGTGTGCGGTCATTTCTTTTATTGAAGCCTGAAATTAAGCGTGCCTACACGTGCGTCTGGCAAAAGGAGCTTAACTCGCGCCGAAAGTAAACTAAACTGAAAGAACCCTTATAGATTCGCTAAAACACATCCATTTGTATCCATCTCATATACGAGTGATATTATGCACGCAGAAGCTGGAGCTGAAGCCAATACAACTGTTATTTGATACCTTTTGAAAACAGAGCCCCATAGGTACAAATAATTCTCACGTGTGTTTACAGATACCGGCGCCGCCTATACATTTGTGACACTCAGCTGTCGTCGACATGAGTTGATAGAACATTTACTGGCAGACCCTCCCGTGTACTACATCCTTTGTTAGGGGGTCACAGCAATTGCCTAACCATATCCACTTAGTTTATTGAGTCGCCCTCATGGTCTCTAGTAAATATATGCAAATTACGTTTACTGCGCTCAGAGGTTCCAAAAAAAAACAAATTTACTGCAACTAATTTAATTAATAAAAACTACAATATAAACTTATAATTAGGCCTAGTCTAATTCCTATCGATGTCAGATTAAGAATTGACTAATTACATTCTAATGCCTAAAATCTAACTAACCTAGGCAAGAATGAGTTCAATGCTGGAACAAGGAGTAAGAATGGTGCTGGAGTAAGAATGTACTTACTATCCTAGCTACTACGATGATACTGACTGAACTAAACTGAATTCAGAAGAACACACTTCTTGGTATGAACATGGTCTTTTTATTAAGTGTAATTGAGGTCACGTTAGGTGGGGTAATCTGCATCATCAGCGAACTGCCACCGGACATGAGGCGATGATGTTGCGACACGAAGAGACGACTCAGCAGTTCGGATATTGCCATATAGCTGCATGCGTATATCGATAGTTGGAGCGACGTCACCGATCTTCCTTCTTGCCAGTCAGCCGGTTTGGAGTAGGCAGGTTACATAACATGCACGGTGTGTATTGTAATACATTTTTTTAAGTAAAACATAACATAACAAGTTTCCATGTAATGAAAGCATGAACAGACGTACAGTCTATTGATGCCGTAAATACCCACCATAATGCAGACCTTAATATTCGCTCTGGCTATGTAGAGTTTGGCCTAAATTAGAATCCAAAAAAAAGCCATGTTTTCTTGTTCTATTAATAAGTTTATAACACTCTACGGCCCTTAATCTATTATTGAATAAAACTCTTCGTAATCATTGTTGATGGAAAGGACAATATAATACATAATGCAAGGCGTTTATATTAGAAGGGATTTATAGAAATAATAATGAATGTTTCTACGCATGGTACGTGTTCTAAGCAAGTTAGTATCATCAATATTATTGTTAGCAACGAATCGTTGTTTAAACCTGATAGAACAGTTTTCGTGTTTAAGAATAAAAGATATTTAAGAAACGAAAATCCATATAAGCTTATACAATCTTAATTTCTAAATCACAGGCAGATGTTACTTTACTGGGTCCATACAAAATACTATGCAAAAGAAACGCATGAAACCTTAAAATGATGAATACAGTAAGTATGTCGTTTCGCTTTTAATTAATCCTGCTGGGGCTTAAGCTTCTTTAAATAATTTAATGCTAGTACGCGAGAAATGGCGTACATGCGCTGTGTAAATATGCCGAGCGAATATAGCACATGTAACCTAACATCACGCCTCTAATCCCCCGAGGGGTAGGCAGACGGGTATGCTACACTCCCACATGTCACCAGTTACGTTTACGTCCTTGGAATGGGTAGTGAGTGTATTGCACATGTATTGTATAAAATAATTATTATCATTCAATGTTACTCCATCACATATCCTCCGTAGTAATAACGTATTTTTTTATTGCAGTGCACAATTATAGCTCTACTGCGGAGGAATGGAATTACATTAATTTCATTCGTACTTTTTTTAACTTTGAATAGTCGCTGTTTCATTTGTTAGTGTCCTGTATAAAAGTGTGTACGCCTGATTTTATTTGTTAATTGGTAAGCAACGTAGCTATGTGATTCTACGAGTAGTTTCGTGTAAAATTTTCGTTATAGAAGTCGTAGCATGACATTCAATACTTCCAGAAAACTATTCTAACCCCTTCAACTTATTCTCGCTTGTATTATTGAAGCACGTCTTCTGATCTCTTCTTGTCACAGTTTCAAGAACTGAGGATTCGGCGACTGAGTTTTTGTTATTTAGTAAAAATATCAAACTGGTGTCCGGATGCACAGCATTGCAAAAAATCATAAAAAACTGTAGTTTATATATTCGGTAAAAATTTAGATATTACGCTTTCGGTTACTTCTGCCTAGCCTGTAAGGGACCTGGTGTAACGAGATAATAATAATAATAATAAAAATATAGATAATGCATAGTAAAGTACAACTTTACTCTTATTGTTAATTGAAGCTAATTCAAGAACTCATGCTATAAAAAAAAGAAGTTAACAATAGTTAACTTATATCAATACTTCATTGACTATCACTAAATCAGGGTTTCTCAAAGTGGGGAACGCGAACCCCTAGGGGTTCGCCGTTCGACGGTAGGGGGTTCGCGACAAGATTTATGTAATGGCGGGTTGGTGGAATCAGAAAGAAGGTTAATATTGTCCAACATTACTCCTAAAATTGATTCTGGCCACTTTCCGCCGGGTGTTACAAATGACCATAGGCGACGGCGAGTACTTCGAAGCAGGTGGCCGGTCAGCTTTTTAACTAGGTTATATATTGAAGAAGAAAAGAAAAAGCATACCTATCACATTAATATTAAAGTGTTTTTTTTTACGCTGTATTTGTTATCAGTTATTAACATAAAAACCTTATTTTCTTTAACAGTCAACTGTAGTACTTTCTTTCGATTTAATTATTTATTTAAAGAGTTCGCTGCTGTCACCTGAAAACTTTTACACGGGGTTTTCTGTCACCTGGAAGCTGTTCCAGAGGGTTCATTGTCATCTGAAACCTTTTACAATGATTCGCTGAATCAAAAGTTTGAGAAGCCCTGCTGACTAAATAGTTACAGCCTCAGCCACTTTTAGGTTGAGAGAGCATCAACATGTAGCTTGTGGCAGATTATTTTTACCATAATTAACTTTGCGTTTGACAAAATGCCCGTGCATGCAATTAACTTACTATAAAGGATGGCTATATTTTATCAAGTGCTCTAATTTTATTTTATTTATCCTGAAACTTACCTACATATATAAAGTGATTAACATAAATAGGAATATAGTAAAATAAAAATACAAGGATATCGATTGGTTATCATCATCATCATCAACATCACAATTATCATCATCACCATCACCTTGCCACTCCCGTCCCGCTCCCGTCTACTACTGGACATAGGTCTCTCCAATAGCACGCCACTGAGCTCGATCTGCAGCTCGTCGCATCCAACCACTGCCAGCCACTTTGGTCGTATCATCACTCCACGTGGCTGCAGGGCGTCCTACGCTACGTTTGCCAAGAAGTTATAAATTATAATAATTAATCCTAATTAAGTTCTGAAGTAACAATGTGTCCTTTACCGACTTCAGGTTATAGGACCAACACTCTTACCGTATGTGGCTGTAACTGTAACTATATTAGCATAATATACTCACAAGTATATTGTTGCCAACAGTCCCATACTTATATTCCTATTATCGGTTCATACTAACAGACTAATAGTCTCATTAACAATGAATAGTAACCGAACTAATTGACACTAACAGTCTCACGCGAGGTCGGTTCCACAAGTACACAGACAGTATTTATTTGAATACGAGAATAGGTACTAAAAGGAAAAAAATAAAAACACTATGTTACAGAGAAATAATCTTGCATGAAAATGATACCCTATGTAATATTGTTTTCAACAGCAAAATCAGATGCAAAGGCGTATTTATGGCCTAGAATATGTCTAAAAGACTTTTCATCATCACCAGCTTGTGGATGCACCGGTGGACACAGGCCTCCAGTTTTCGTCACTCCTTCCGGGCCTGGACCTCCCAAATTCAGTAGTATCCAACGGTGTTCTTCATGTCAATTGGTCACCTAGTAGGACTGCGACCTACACAGTTTAATACTTTTAAATCCTAAATTACTATAACCTTATTCGATCGCAACAGGGCGACATAAAAGTTATTGTAATTAAAAATAATATATGTATAAAATCATTAATAACAATAATCTAAGAAATGAGGCGATCCGACAGAGAACCAAAGTGATGAACATAGTCCAAAGGATTAGCACGCTGAAGTGGCAGTGGGCTGGTCACATCTGTCGCAGAACCGACAGCCGCTGGAGCAGACGTGTTCTGGAG
>DWME01004310.1:0-16562 GCA_018244795.1 Parelbella ahira ahira
CCATATTCCAACAGTGGAATGACTATGGGTCGATTATTATTATTATTATTATTATTATTATGTTATGTAACTGATTGACATTTATTCACTCCATTGTCTTTTTTCTTCCTTAGATTGGTGTGTTATTTGAGGGTTGTTATATATAAAACTTTTATTTATACAATTGAACTGACAATATTACTTCATTAAAAAATCATGACCCTCAGAGAGTACAATGAATCTGTAATCTGCGGAACGTTTTCATAAAGTCTTACGAGAGATGCATTATTATTAGTCCACTCATTATCAGTCTACTGCTAGACATAAGTACGTATAAATCAGTCCTAAGGAGGTGTTCCATAGTTTCCACGCTGATCCCCATGATTGTAAATCGGAAAGCTCGTAGCATTGATTACACAGTGTCTTCTGTAACACATTGGTTTAATTAAGTACTAACTTAAAAATGTTTTCATTATCGAATCACTATTGAGCGGCATTTAAAACAAATCATGCTAAAGTTCTACAGAGTAGGCTGAAAGCGCTTAATTCAAAATATTATATATTATATAATCTAAGCACGCACGTCAATTTCGGAGTGTTCTGACTCAATATCAGACGGTATATGACCGATTTATTCAAAATTTTGATTTCCCTCGGCAGCCGTATCCACCCTTATGCACGTGATAATTTAGTTATTTATAAAACATGCTTTCTGTTGCCTATCGTATCATTGTACAAGAGTTTAATTAAAATCCACTCAAAATTCATATAAAAAAAATTACATTCGCGTGAAATGCCCATTATAGTTTTGGAGTTATAAATAGTCTTCATAACTCGTATACTTAGTGTTCATGAGCTATGAATTACAAAATCAACGCCACCAGCTCAGTCATTAGTTGACACGGCCGATGGTCATCAGTGTAGGAACTGACAACATCTTACCAGGAAGCTAGCATTTTGTTCGACGTGCAATTCATACCACGCTTTCTATCGCTTTCAATGTAGAGTTTAAATATACAGTTTCTAATTGTTCGTACATAGTCGAGTTTTCCACACCATTGTCCCAATGGGTTTTAATAGAGGAATCGCGATGATTTTAAATCCTTTAGTAAATTACAGGGTGTAGTCACTTTTGACAGGACCGGTGCTACAGTTGTAAGTGAAGCTGTTTGCCCAGCCGATGGTCGTCAGTTAGATTCTTAACCACGACAAATACTTGTGTGATGAGCACAATATTTGTGCTGTAGGAGAAAAAACAAGTACACCTACACACACATATATGTACATACATATATACACATATATATATATATATATATACATATATATATACATATATATGCATATATTTAGTTTTCAGGCGACTGGTTACGATAACGCAGGCTCTGTCTATTTTGAGATGGAAGGGCCGTTTGTCGAGATGGTCCGAGATATTTATTCATTCTATTTACTATAACGTCAAAAAGTTGCTCAATAAAGATTCATGATTTTGTTCTCGGTCGTTCACCTTCTATTTATATCTTGATTCAAACGGTTTTTAGTATTCAACAATGAATGTGTTTTTTGTGTCATTAATTCTATTTTTTTTTTAATTACCTACTAATTATTCAGAAATTATTTTTGTCACATTTTCATTATGTGGCAATGTTTATTAATAAAAAAAAAAGTCTGTTTATGCGTGTACAAACGTTGTGGCTATTCTTTACTGAGTGGTCAGTCTCATCTTGGAATCTATTGAATAACTGCCGTGTTCTTTGCGTTGTTCCTTTATTCAATTCTGAATAAGGGAACGCTGGTCACCGTTCCTTTTTTTGTTGTTATGTTTTTGTTGACGTTCGTTCCAACTCTGCCAAGTCGTATATACTAATCAAAAATTCTTGGTTTTGCGGTCTCTATTATTACTATTTCCGTACGACTAGTCCCGTTTTAGTTATTACATTGATGAATAGCAATATCCTGTGACTATAAAGGTTATAGTGAGTGAGTTATATCTCTGTAATTAATACGTGAACAAAACTAATTGTATGAACTTACAACGAAATTGCGAAATACTAAAAAAACAATGTCGATTCTCTTAATTAACATGTACAGAGTATGCACGGTAATGGCGAAGCGGAAGAAAACCAATTTATTTGGCACAAAGCCCTCTTGTTTTATTAAGTCATCACATATCATTCAAAGTGGGGCACAGATAACAATCGTGTGGGAGGAATGGCCAACGAGGTTTGATTATTCAAAAAAGCCAGTGAGAAGCGCGGTAAATTGCTTTCGTGTTCTGTTTATTATCTGTGTTATTTTTCTAACTGTGAGGATTTTTTGACAGCTGATTTATTATGCATGTGTTCATATAACAAATAGACGATTGCTGTATTTTTGGGAGCACTGGCAACTTCGATTTTTCTTGTATTTTACAAATGGAAAAAAATGGTATTACGAAGGCTTATGCAAGGCAAATTATGTTCCTACTTATGGAAATTTAAGTTCAATCGAAATATTTTATGTGACGTAGGTATGTATTTAAATAGTAGTGTGAAAAAAAAATTATAGCTATATTTGTATATTAACTGAAGTTAAACCAAGCCTAAAATTATGTTACTAAATGTTGCAAATTAGGACAAACCAAGTCCCACAGCATCTGGTAAAGAAAATTCCGAATACGGTTCCTAGGCGGCACAATATGTAACAAGGAACATAAATACATATCAATATATGTATCTATATCTCTGTTTCTATGACACCATATAAGAAATACTAACATGAATCTCATAGTCGTATTAAAAATAAACATTTAAAATTTATCTGTTTCCATTTAACTACAGACAAAAAATATATATCCATACTCCGATGTTATTAACACACACATGAATTATACAAGAACTTGCATTACAACATTCTACGCACGGTATTCGTGTAGTAACCGTTAAAAAGATTCCTATGAACTTGTGCATTCTGAAGTACCACAATAAGCAACGAAAGGCATCACTTTTGCATAATGTGATGGTTTCATTACGAACATCTCGCTTGTTGCGACACGGCTGTGTGAAATGTTACGCGGTCTTGGCACTTTCCACTGGACGCAAATTGTATGAAAACAATGAGTTTTTTGGTTTTTAATTTTGGTTTTTAAAAGTCCTATACATTTAGCATTATTTAAGAGTTAAATTAACAATCTAGGTATCTGTATGCTGCGCAGATTATATGATTTGCACCATCTGCAAGTTTAAATTAAGAAATATAAAAATTGAAAAATCGGTATCATCGTGTCTGTATTTCTTTGAAGGGGTCGACAGAGTAGTGTAGAGTACACTCCTACGTTTGGAAAATTAATATTATACGGTCCACCATGGAATAGGGGTGAGCCTATTGCCTTACGCCGCCCACAAATCTAGACTTTGAGCTACTTCTAGGAATTTCAAACTACAAAAACCCTATTGTGTCCAATCCGAAGATCAATCCCAAATCCTCTCGAACGAAAGTCGCGCTTGCGATAACTATACCAATGAGTTTGTCAATATATTATATTACAATGGATAAATAAAAAATTGAAAATACCTTAGAATAATGATAAAAAGTATTCGCAAATATATAAGACACAAGTCTTATCTATAAGGATATATGTATGTAGATACTTGACACTCGGTGCTCTCTATTTACACCAGAAGGGACCAGGCGTAACGATATACATATGTACTACTTATAATAATTTGAAGCGTTCCAAAATACTATCCAAGTTGAACAAATTGAACAGTATCCAACAATGAAGTGTGCGGATTAAAAATGTTTCATAGCTATTCTATATATAGTATAAACACGCTATTCTCTAACATTATCTTTTCCATTTTTTTTTAATTTATTATCATATGCTTTGACAGTTTTTGAAAAATGGTCTATAATTAGGTGTCGGAAGTAGCTTAATCTTTTCTCTAAGGTTTTCCAAGGAAAAACAGCAACAAAATTGGGTCTTGAAATTGGGTTGTATTTTTTTGCTGTCCTGATGCATAATAAACATGGAAACCACGACTACGCATGTTCCTGTAAAATATTTAGAAGACGGTTTAAGAACGTTAATGTTATATCTATTTTTATGCATGTATCTTTAAGTTTTTTTTAAATATTATTATATCAATTACGCCGAATCTTATGAATAATAAAAATGATGGTAATTTGTGAAATTCCATGTACGTGTGTTTACAATTATATTTAGTATTATGCAAAACAAACACACACATTATAGTGTCAACATATTAATGAAATTGTAATTTTAAATTGAAAGTCGGCTGTTTAAAATTTTTACTATTACGTAAATTATGTAAATTTTTAACATATCAGTTTCTAAACATGGTTTCACTTTTAGTCTTTCGCGGTAAAGATTGGGTTACGTTGTATATTTAAACTGGTTTGAAAACACGTGGAAATATGTGCCGTGCGCGTCTACGGCTGACAAATGACATGTGCGCAACAGTCAAACGTGTGACGAGTCGTTAGCGAATAGGTGTAATTGTTAATTTCCATGAACAAAGTCGATCAACATCACTTATGTAGGAATGGGAGAAAGAGCGAGGCCGCTGCCCGCGGCGGCAGTCGCTCCACACGCGCAATTCGACATGGTCAACTGTACATAATTACGTGCTATACAGTCACAGTGCTTTGCGACTCGTCAGCCGCGCGGTTTACGAGTGCAACTGCCACCAAAAAAAACTTTTTGACGTTTGGCGCGCTTTCTGACAGGTGTCCACCATAAGCAAAAACAAATAAGCGGAATATATTATTATCGGAACTAGTTTCGTGTACGAAAGTGAATTAACATTTAACGTGTGGTGTGAGAGTGAATGTGAAAACGCGTTACGTAAGCCCAAAAATGCTTCGGACATGTTTATGGATTTTTGTAATTTTAACGTGTATATAATTTATAACGTACCATAGACTAGAATGTATCTGGTTAAAATACAGTGTTGTTTTTTTTTTTCATTAGAATCAAATTTGTATAAATTCATTTGATGCCAATAAGCCAAACAAACATATTTACAACATATTTTATGGCCTCTTACTAATAGTAATTAAATGAACATTTCACATGTTTTTTTCAAAGATATTAAATCACTTTTTCCGAGTTCATACTTATGGAAGGCTTTGCGATTTTTCAGAGAGGAAATGTTCTATATATAAACAATGGCTGAGAAAATACTTGTATAGATAGAAAACAGTTAGAAAAACTTGGGAGACACCGCGTTGTTGTATGCACGCGCTTTTTTGCCGCGTTTCGCTTCGTGATGGCTTGTTTGGGGTTTATCGTCTCGTTCATAAGTTTATTGACTTACGATTTGCATATTTCATTATGAGTTACAGATTAAATAACGCGGAAACGTTGACCGTTAGTTTAATAACTGCGTACAATAATCATTGCGAACAGTTGGTTGTTGGTAACATACCAAATTTAATGTAAGCCTTGAGTATTATTTGAAAAGGGCTGTATGATATTAACATATAATATCTTTATTTTTCACGTTTGGTGTTGTTACAATATGCTTTCATATATATTGATACCAATTATTAAATAAAGCGCGTTTAAATGTCATTTGAAACTCTCTGACTGACGAAGTGGTCGCTAATGATATCGTCATTGTGATGCTATAGTGAATTGTTATTAAAGCCATAAAGTAGACCGTCTAAATTACCGCTTAAATTCAAATAAAGAATTTTATTATTAATGCGTAAGAACTAGGACGTAAACTTAAATTTCAGTTCTATATTTAGCATCGACAAAAATATATTTAACACATCGAACTTTACGTCAGTTACCGAAACAGAATGATAAATTATCCTTGACCATTTTTGGAAAATTTACATCGTTAATGTAATTAGTATTATTAAGTAAGCCGCCATTAACATTTGCATGTTACATGAGATAGAAAGTAAAGACGTTGTCTATGCTTAGTTATTTTACGCTCTATGGACGAAGTGAAGTTTCTTTGATAATCTGTTGTGTTATTAAATCAAGATAACTCGTCTGTCAAATTGCATCATGTGAGCGACGGAGTCAGATTCTTTAGATAATATAGTTGATAAAAATGTGGGTTTTTATGTTAGAGAAATAGTCAATGAAATACTTGTAGTGACAGGTATTTTGATCGGGTGGCAATTACTTAAATCTTTTGAAGTAGGTATAACGTAACTTCACGCCTCTAAATCCTGAAGGGATAGGCAGAGGAGTGTAGTATACCTACGTTTTACCAGTTAGGTACGTTTATTTGCCACCATGGAAAGCCTAATGCCGTACATCTGGCACAAATTCAGGCTCCGAGCCACTTGTAACGACTCAACCACCAAGGCAGTCATTTGTGTAATATTTATATGGAATTGATTATTTTTACTATAACGCGCAAATGGTACACCTAGTTTAGGTTGTATTCATTTGATTATTATTAGATATATAATCATGATAGTACATTTTCGGGGTAAACAGAGAGTAATAATAAATAATAATAATAATCGTCCCATTTGTCATTCCACTGTTGGAATATAAACGGAGAGTATCAAGTGTCACATACCTCCATCCTTACAAACTTGGCGTGCTTTTTCTATACTCATTTTTCTCTTTATGAATGCACGTAAATATTTTTTTATTCTTGTTGTTATTCAAGCAGGTGTGGTTTTAAGAAACTTAAATCTCTCTTTTAACGTTCTTTTTTAACCAAATGCGGTTGTGTGCGCGACTAATTTTTTAGGCATACTAATCGATTCCCGTAGAACAAAGTATACTTACATAATAAGTTGCTCGCCGATGATGTGACAGTATGTTAAAAAGTGTAGTAATAGCAAAAAGAAAATGAAAATCGTTAACTTTCGTAGTAATATTTTACTCGCCGATAATATGACAAGTTGTTATAAAGGCGATTTTAATAAAAGCAGAAAAATGAGATATGCGAAACGTTATTTAATTACGTCTTGTTTTTACGACGTAACTTTTATGGATTAATTCGCCATATCTGTGCTACGCCCATAGATACGCGTTTTTTTACGATTCGTAAACCACAATGTAAGATTAGAAACAAAGTTGACTGTTTTGTTACTGTTTAGTTCGAACTTGTCTGTGGTTCGAGTCAAAAGAAGTTTATTGTTAATTTTTTCATAGACTTGTGCTTGGTCGCGACCCTGCCTAAACGTGATATTGATGAAGATGATCATGTATATGAATGAAAACTGACTCTTTTCGGGTATTATGCAACGTTAGGCCTACCCGCTTCTCTATCCCTTCTGGGAAATATACGCGTCACGTTCTTATCATTTTGATAAACGATCAATGCTGTGTATGTGCGTGCAAAACCACGAGTGTGATTAAGTCTGCCGAGTTATTACGCAGAATTAATAAACATACGATTATTTCGAGGAACTAACTTTATTTATTCACTGTACGTCGACTGTAATTATTAAAAAACAAATTAAACCTTATCTAAATATACTTAAGGTTAGAATTGAATGTTGCTTTAATTAAATTGGTGACATGCCATCAATTATGTCTTTCAGGAAGCTTTTTAACGTTTAATTATTGTGTCGCGTTAAGCGAACGCAGTATTTTTATTTGCACAACAACGTTAAAATAGATTTTTTAAAATTGCATTATGATTAAAAAATTGTAGTTAAGAAATAACGTTCCATTTTTAAAAAGTTGTGTTCCACATTTCAAAGTATTAGTAACAAGGTGATTTTTAATGTTAATAGTTTCATAACAAAACAGCAATAGAACAGTTAATTAAATTTAAGCTTCAATTAAAATAGTAGTAGGAGGCCATATTTTATGTGTATTTAAAAAATAATTGTATGCTTTATTCATTAAAACGCCTATAAAACGTGAACAATAATTAGTATTTTTTTTTTAAATTCGGTATTATTGTAATTAGTGTATATTTAATAATGGAAGCCAGTGGTGAAATACACATGTAAGACAAGGTGTCTACTGAATAAATGAACTGTGTAACAAAATAGTACTAAACACGTG
Source organism: Parelbella ahira ahira (assembly GCA_018244795.1). NCBI lineage: Eukaryota > Metazoa > Arthropoda > Insecta > Lepidoptera > Hesperiidae > Parelbella > Parelbella ahira. The sequence goes on from DWME01004310.1 coordinate 7,976, forward strand.
TAGACTACTAATTGAGTTACGAAAGCGGAATGTTACATTATTTTACGTAATACACCAAGTTGTGAATACGGAACTAATAAACATCTAATTATACTATCCCAATAAACATTACGATGTACAATGGGACTTTTCTGTGCTCGTACATACAAGACAGTGACAGTTAAGTAACTAAGCCGGAGTGGGCTGTGGTGAAGCAGCGGTGAATAATGGCAAAGGATCGTTCGAAAGAAGACAGCTGTAATGCAATAGCCAGGATAATAAAGGACTTCTGCAGCTGCTCGGAGAACGGTGCATGGTCGCCGGATATGACGTCATACAGGAAGGGGCCGTTTTTGAAAAGCGAGCTGAAGAATATGTCTGCGATGCGCAGGCGCATCATGACCATTGCGAGACGGAAAAGCAGAGATGATCCCGAGTCACCGGAACTGAGTGATGAAGAAGATAAACTAAATAAAACAGAAACACTCACATCGAATTTAATAAACACGACCAACGATCCTCAGAATAGCACGATAAGAAGAAACATCGACAGCTACCTGTCACGACGTATGTACGCGTTAGACGAGGAGATTTACGAGAAGCCGATTCAGCGCGTCAAAAACTCATCCTGCGGTGAAAATTGGTCGCTCAGCAAATCTTGGAAGAACAACAACATAGATTTCTTCAATCGATCACCCACCCTCGATTCGAATAGACTAATCGAGCGGAACTACACCTGCCTGGAGCGGATAGACGAGGTACCGCGAAGAAAGAAAAGAGACAGACGGTTGAAGGAACAGTTGCGTTATGACAGGAACATCAAGCGTCATTTGAGGATAAGGGTGATGCTGTCGTTGAGGATGCGGAGGTACGTGAAGAAGAGATTGAGGAAGCAGAACTTGGTGTCCCAGAATACGATGGTTCCGCCGAGGAGGTTTATAAGGGGCGCGTCGGTGACTTCGAGTTTTGGCACGAGGTCGTATAGGAGTGTGATGACGGATAAGCTTGGTGATGGTGCTGTGGTGTTCGATATCCACGAGGCTCGTAATTCGACAATGGAACTGTGTCATGATTATGAGGAGGACCTCGATACGCTTGCGATTGCTCTGCGCGCCGGTAATTTCAGGTATGTAGGTATACGAAACACAAAAAAAAGAATAAATTAAACATTTCTTTGTCAATTAACTTTATTATATTCTATTACAGTGGCTCTATGTGTTCATTACATTGCGAATTTTCGTGATTTTGAATCTGTGTCGAAATTATTTTTCTTTGTACATAGCTCTTGCATTAGAAATTCGTTAGTAATAGTGAATGTAGGTTAAAATAGGATTTTATTTTGGAGTTTTTTTATATTGGTATCGTGCTGTTATTTGAAGATTTTCGTTCTATACCAAATATATGTAATTCTAATTTATTTAAAGTTTCTTATTTCACCATATCTTAATAATTATACGTTAACCTACGGGTAACTTCCATTCTACGTTTAAATTTCAATTGAAATCAATGAAGAGTTCGTTATAATAATACCGCCGAGAATATCTCTCCATTGTTTCAATCAGTAATATTTATTGTTATCTTTGTTTCTTTAAATGTATTTTATAACTTTAATATAATAATTTGATTTATATATTAATAACTAAATATAATTTGAAAATTCAGATTATATAAAAAACGTGTCTAAATTTGATTTCGTGCTTCATAAGTTTTACTGCAAACGGTATTGTTTCTTATTCGCCCTCTCTTTCTTCCCTTCTCCCCTGTCATATTTTCGCAAACGATTGATTAGTTACAAACCTACTATATAAAAATCCCACACAAGTCTCGATCATATGTTTGTCACCGAAACATTGTGTCTCATTCAGGTCACTCTCACACCATTTATATGACATCGAAATCACCATTGTCCGGATGCTGTGTTTGCGGTGGTTAACCGGCGTGACCGGCTATTGTCATTAACCCTTCAATAGAATCATCTGTTAGTTTAAAAAAAATATTACATGTGCCCACGAATGTCATTACCACGAAGTCTGTTGTTAATTAGTAGTCGACATTTGGGCGTAATTCATTATTTTTTTAATTTTTAACATTATTGAGGCTCTTATGGTAACATTATTGAGGCTTTTACTCTGTGCTACTGGTTGATCGTAGATAGTTATGTGTCTCGCGTTGACTGTGTCAAATTAAACAGTGAATGTTTTACTTTATATTATTTCATGTTTTCTGCGGTCCTTGTCTACAAAAATTTAGCTACGGCAAATCTCACACTCTTACATAATCGTAATATTCTATAAAAGGGTACAGGTATTTCACTTAACGTATTGTTATATATATTTAATTGTTTTTAACTTTCATTATATTATCGTGTATATACATAAATTGTGTTATGAAAGAGAAGCTATGTATTTGAATATAGAAACGTATGGAAATTTCTAGACGGCGTCGTATTTACATGAACCTTGATTTATTGACGCGATTGGTTCATTTGTAACCGTTCGCGCTTTAATGTATCCGGTTGCTAATCAAACTGTATTTCAATTATTGCTGTTTAGTGGTAGAAATGAGTGCATAGGTAAGAATGCTACTGTTTTTCTATCAAATTGTTTGCGTCATTCAGTTTGACGGTCTCGTTGGTCCAGTGGTAGGCAACGCGATAGCTTATTGGGAGGTTCTGCGTTCGATCTCCGGGCCGAGTATTATTGAATTTTTCCAACTTCGATTTTCTTTTAAAAAGTTCTAGTAGTGGCTCGGAGTTTTGATTTTTTCCTAGTGTCATGGCAATCGCCTCACTCCGTGTTCCATAACGGGACGTGAAAGTAACTAACGAAACTTAAGAGTAGACTACTACTATTCCTTCTCTGCCTACCGCTTCGGGGATTACAGGCGTGATGTTGCGTATTCTTTCAAAACACAGTTTGTATCATATCATTACGTATATTTGACCTTTAATTATAAATGTTAATCACCTACATCACTTCATGATCAATGGAAATAATTTAATTAATTGAATTATAAAACTTTTACTAATATAATTGAACCAGTACTTGCAGTATTATATATACCAGATTAATGTATGTATAATTTTACGTCTGCAGTATGAAAGTTGTATGAGAGGTAGAAGTATTATTAATATATTGAACTATGTATTTAATATTAAAATATTCAACTGTAATAATATATGATTATATTTTATGCCGGTTATCTGTTGAACCTGATGACATTATGCTAATTTAAATTACATTAAGGTTATGATGAGTTAGGAGTTATAGTGTGATATATGAAATTGAAAATGCAAAGTAGCTGATAGATTTGTGGTTAAGCGTTTATCTTGCAATAAGCATTTATTCAGTAAGACATCTAAAAAAAGGATAAATTTAATGTATAAAAACCCACATCACGCTTGTAACCCCCGAAGAGGTAGGCAGGGAAGTGCAGTAGACTATCGCATTTATGTTCATGTAATGTGTTATTTTATTTCATATTTACCGAGAACTTTAAACCTACCCATTTTGATAGGAGACCCAAGTCCAACAGTGAAACCATGATGATGATGATGTTATGTGTTAGAAACTATGTCGTTTTATAATTATTAAACAAAGAAACCATGCAACGCCGCGAACCGAAGTTAGTTTAGTATAATTAAATTCTAATTCAGTATTCATCTCCAATCTCCTATTGCGAAATGACACGAAGGCCGATTGTTGCATCCACGTTTACTTTACAACAAATTACGCTAACTGATTCGTCGGTTTAGTGGAGTGGGCCTGACTACCAAATCTGAGGTTGTGGATTCGAGCCCTAGCCAGGACAAGTATTTCCTTGATAATTTTTTTCCTTGATAACTGTTTTTGGTCTATCTTCTATTAAATGAATTAAGGCCATGCTTTGTGACAGTGGTCTAGTGCGGGAAGGCGGACTTTATACGCCTTAGAGGAGGCGTAGGCTTTATACGGATGATTCTAAAGTATGCGAGATTCCTCACGAGGCTTTATTTATTTGTTTCCAGTCCTTATGGTGCTATCTTGATAACAAAGATGTTACTAAGGCGAACTTAATGTCAGCTTAATGTCATTACTTCAGCGGGCGTCAGTTGCTGTGAGGAAGACTTTCATATTAAAATGCATACAATGTAAAAATAAATTAATTGTGATGCTACAAAATTAAACATATATTGATACATTGTGACTTTGAAATTATTGCGACATCAACGCTGAAGCGTAATAAATGGTATATTTGTACAAGTATAAAAATTTTAGGCGCTATTATTTCGCTCGAAATATTTCAATAACTTTAAGTAATGTTAATATAACAGTGATGTTAATAGTGCAATATTAATGTAATGTAATGAATGTTACTGCGGATCTCGGTGTCGCAAACTTCTAGTTTTGTAATGATTACAGCGCCACCAGGTGCAGTTGATGAAAGATTGTGGATCTAATGTAATGTAATGTAATTAGTAGTTTGTATACAGCAATTGATATTATCTAAGAATGTGATCATCGGTACCAACACAAGAAATATTTGTGTCCCAAGCAGTTCTTGCGATATTTTGAAATATTCGTATGAATTCATAGTTTGATTATGAAAAAACTGTATATAGTGTGTATGGACTGTATATTGTTATTACATCACGCCAGGTCTTTTACGAGGGAGACGGAGTCCATCGAATTATAAATTTTAAGTACCTCCATATCTGTCATTTTAAATAAAACTTTTGAAATGAGAATCTGTGACCGCTTAAGTACATTTTTATACATTTAGATTTTTTGTATAAATCGTTTTGTATTTGTTTACAAAAAAAAACAGATGTTTTATTAGCGGTAATGGCATAACAATTGGGATATAAAATTAACATCAAATTAGAGGAAATATAGAGTTCAGAACATACATAATATATTCAACATTTTATAATTTGAGAACTTGTAATTTATTTTCTTTATGACTGCCTCGTTGGTCGAGCGGTTGCAAGCGCGACTGCCGATCGGGACGTCCTGGGATCAAGTCTCGGGTCGGGTACTATTGGATTTTTCTAATTTAGTACTTCTAGTAGTGACTCGGAGTCTGGATCAGTGCCCGGTGTATGGCAATAGGCTCACCACGTACTCCATGGGACTTAAACGTAACTGATGAAACGTGGGGGTGTAGTACACCCTTCTGCCTACCCCTTCGGGGATTACAGGCGTGATGTTACGTTTTTTTTATAAAAATTACATGATCTATTTCATTTAGCATTATTGATATCTGCATACGAAATATTTACGTAACCAGAAAAATGCATACAAAATATTTGTGGCCAGTTAAGAACAGTTACAGTTACCATGGCCGGTTAAGATTTTAAAAACATTGACTTGTATAAAAACAACTTGGATGATTTTATCCTCAATAGTCTTAAAACGCGTATACAAGTTTTGCGCTGAGATTTATTCAATTGAAGCTATCGAAGGGGAATTATTTAATTCATTTACAGTTGCGCGTACAGTGGCTCCGGAGACAGCCTGCGTAAAGCCTCATATGTCCGAACGTTTCTAAGTGAACAGACATAAAGTGTAATTTACGTCGTTATAAGCAGTAATGTTGTTTAAAGAGTTGTTTCACCGTCTACACGGAGCGAGAAGCGAGTCTTTCTTGACAGCGAACAATCTTACTAACTTCTTTTGATAGGCGCTATGTTATTAAGGAGAACAACAAATTAACAACCTACTGTCAGTCTTTTAATTATTATATGGTAGAGTTGTCGTCATCAACGTAAAGTAGTGTAAACAAAGGTTTTTTTTATATTATTTCATTCTATGTTTACTATCTTAAACCATTGTTTTAAATTCTACTTATTTCATTTTTTTAACCGCGTAGTCTGTGCAATAAGCTGTGCCCTGCGATCCTCAAGTCACATGCTCAGCGTGGAAATAACGGACAAAACCCCCATAGAGGACAGGGGTTTATAGACAGCAGTGCAATAACGCGGGCTGGTGACGATAACGATTTTTTTTGTTTCTTTTATCATTTCACTGTTGGAACACTGGTCTCCTCTTGTAGTGAGATGATTAAGACCACAGTCTGCCATGCTGGCCAAGTGCTGGTTGGTGGACTTTGCACGCCTTGGAGAATTTAGCCATAACGATGTTTTTTTGAAAATTTTTCTTTTGCTTATCACCATATCGTAATCGATGGTGTGAGTGGTTGCAGCCGTCGGTCCCGTATTCGCGACCGGTCCGGGCACAAATGGGCTAATGGGCTAACGGTGGAACAAGGAAAAGTGAAGGATCGTTGCGAAGATTCCGAGTAACCGCTATCGTCTTATGCGTGAAAATAAATTTAATCGGTTTTCATAAACCCATGTGACAGGCTCCTATAATGTATTCGCGTATTTTGAACCCACGGAGTTGTTAGGTTTTATGTGAACTGGCTGAAGAACAGCAGCAGTTACAAGTGGCTGCTGCCGCCTGCCACACGCATCTGCTTTCTCATTTCCATAGGATTGTTCTAGAATTGTTAGAGCCAGTTAGTTCAATTTGTTCAATAAAACTGTGTGATAGGATCCGTGTATGTGATGATTTTAAAGTTGTTTGCTGTTACCCTATATGTATGAGCGTTGCTTTGCCCTATGAGATACATTAAGGTCCCAATTTTTAGGACAGTTTAGAAACCGAGATGGTGTTGGAGAAACTCACATTGAGGGAAATTATATTATTGTCCGTGATTTATATTAATTTATAGATCATTTGCTTGGCAGTCTGTGATTGTGGTCGAATATTTGCGCATCCGCTTGAAATTTTCAGTGAAGCGAGTTTTAATCATGTAATGCTGATTTACGATTTAAAATCGTAAGTGATGCCATGAATAAAATAAACCGTCCTGTAATATTTTTCACCTTTTTTTATTTCGTATAAATAAAAATTATTCGTCGGTTAAAATTATAACTGGATCAAAGGACATAACATTGCGCTTGTAATCTGAACATGTAGGCAAAGATTATAAAGTAGATATTATTCTCATGTTTCAATAATATGTCCCAACACGGAATCGGGACTTTTAGGAATTTCAAGTTTTAAAAACTTGATAACGCTAGACCCGGGAACGAACCCAGAACCTCTCGATCAACGGTCACACTTGCAACCACTCGACCAACGAGGTAGTCGAATATACATATATGTTTGCATTTGCTGCCTAAGACGTCTAAGCCCGCTTCATAATTTTTATAAAGAAGAAAGTTCTTCGACAAACCCTATAAATTTGTGTCTTATATCCTTGTTAGGCGGTCCCCTTCAGTTATACATTATAGTTGAAAGCAAGAAAATCATGCTAACAAATACTATAAATATTTTAAATATAATATTGCATTAATTTTAACAAACGTATATATTTCTTTTTTTTAGCTAGGCAAATAAAAAAATATAATAAAAAGGTGGATATTAAAAACGGTATAATTATTATGATATAATATCATACATTATTATTAGTCTTTGACAACGCCATCTGTTAACAAGTAGTAGAACTAGAACTGAACGTTCTGTCTATTGGAAGCAAAGAGAATGTAATACAGTTTTAGTTCGGTCTGGACTCGATAGATGGCGCCATCGACCGTAAGAGACATGAACGCGTTGAAGTCTTTTGTATGAAAGAAAAAAAAATGTGTACAATCAAGTACCTATATGCGATTTAAAAACCGTGTATAATTAAGCGACAGTTAATTAATTAAAACAAAAAAAATATTATTACACAATTCTTGCGATTGAAAAATGCGTTCGTATGCCGATTTCATGCTAATCAATCGCTGTAGAATCTAAATGCCTAAATACATAATTAATCATTCAAATACGTTACATGGTTAGCGCATATGGAAATTGTTATTGGGAAAATTGCATAGTTGTACACCTTCTTTAGTAATATACTTTCATTTTATTCTGTAACATCTTTTAATAGGGTATTAGTTCGGCTCTGTCATCATCATTATCATCGGTGCATCTACTCATTCACCGTTCCGTCATTGAACATGATTCTCCTTAGAATGGTTAATGCTATAGTTTAATTGTAACTCTGATAAAATAAAAAATATAAATATGTTTGTTCACCATTTATATAGGCATTTACTCTTTTGGAATGTCGTATTTAATTATATGAATTTTGAACATTAAGTAGGATCTATAAGAACGAAGGATTTTTTGTCAATTAGTCTCTATATGACCTCTACATCATATGAAAATTTTAAGTTTAAACGTATTATTATTGAGTTTTGTACAAGAATATTTTTATTTACGTTTAGTATTGTGACAATATCAGGAATGTTTTATTATATCAATAGTACAAAGAGCAACGTTGTTGTCCAGGAGCGGTCGACTAGCGGTCGAGGGGTGGTGGTGCGGGCGCGCGATGCCGGCGGGCGGCGGCCGGGCCAACAACGGCGCCCTGGCGCTCCACTACGCGGCGGCGCGCGGCTGTCTGGACTGCGTGCGCTTGCTCACCAACACCACGCCTGATGTCTCGTACGTATACCAATATACCGATAATAACAGTTTGATGTTAAACTTTCAGTCAGTGTTCTTCTTCTTAGCGTGTCGATGACAAACACATTTTAAGTCCCTAAATGGTTTTAGCCCAGAATTTTGCCACG